>VDFB02026320.1:175639191-175669197 GCA_007258455.2 Sequoia sempervirens
AAGATAATATATAATTGGATTAAATATGTCAATTTTTATAATTATATATAATGAATAGATTATTTTAAAAACATTCATGATATCTACTTCATCAAATTAAATATTGTTAAAGTGTAGTCAAACGTTATAACATACCACAAAAATGTGTTAGCCCTGGGGCATCATGAATTGTCCATACAAGCATTGCATGGAATTGAAATTGTTTTTGTCCTATTGGTCTAGAGACGTCATACATAGTGACGTCATTCCATAACTTTAGTAACTCATCGATAAGAGGCTTGATATATACATTCATATCTTTAACTTGGTACTTACCTAGTTGAATAAACATAAACATTACATAATTATTATAACCATTTTACTGCAATATATATAAATTAATGTACATGACTATTGAATGAAAAAAATATAAGTCATTATGCAACAAATAAGAGAAATGAGATGCTACTACGTTAAAGAAAATTGATGTAAACAAATACCTAGAACAATCATTGACAACATTATGTCCTCCCTCTTTATTGATATCCATGGAGGAATGTTATTATTGATAACAAAAATAGGCCACAGTGAGTAAATAGATCTCAACTCTCCAAATGGATTGACACCGGCCCGCCTCCCAATGAAAGCTTGAGATTACGCAGGTCTTCTTTAAAGTTGGCCATTTTTCCTCCATGTCCCTAAATGTTAACCATCTGTGCATTCAAGAATGTCATCTCCACTTCTATTCTCATGCATGGTAATCCATCAATTATGCTTAAGATTTCTACACCTAAATAATCGTTGCATACATGGAATAATGGGAATATAATGAAGAACCTTGCGAGGCACCTTTTTTGTTAGTTGATCTGTTCGATATCTACCGATATGACATTCTAGGCATTTTGTTGCAAATTCTTGTTGTTTATGATATATAATATGATCATTGGGACATGTATCTATTGCTTGATACTCCATTCCGATATATTTCATAATGGCACATAAATCTTGGTATGAGCTAGGTAAAATATTTGATGGTGGTAACAAAATTTACCAATCAATCTTACAACAAAAAATAATTTGTTCATATAAAGAATATTAATGGTACATATTTATCTTTATTTACTAGTGATGAACTAAACAGCCAATTAAAATAGATGAAAAAAGATGACATATATGGCATACCTTAACATCCTGCGGAGATTGCTATGTTTGATAAACCATTCATAACCTTAAAGTTCAACAACAACAATACAACAGAGAGAAGAGTTGTTTTAGAGCCTTCATAAAGGGGCTCATATGCCTTGTCAAGTACAGGTAAATCATGAACATCATCAAAGTCATCTTAATCATCATGATTAGCTCTGCCACTAAATGTGGCATGAATCAATGTATTCATACCATCATCTTCAACTGTGTTTTCTGGCGCATGATCATCTTCTTCCATAGGATCATTAACTTCATCTTCGATATTCATAGCTCCATGTTCATCCGCTTGCAAAACCACATTCTCCAGGCTGTGATAATCCATATCATCTCCTAGGTTTCCACCTTTATAATAATAATGATAGACACAAATAAATCCATGATCATGATCAAGTTGATTATATATATATATATAAAATGTTAAAATAATATAAATATTTACAAATTCAATCAATGTAAACACATATAATGAACAACTTACCAATGAACGATAATCATGCCCCCTTTAATGTGACCATGCTGCCTACAATATTTCTTAGCTGTTGTGATTAAAAGTCTTCTCGTCTTTAAGCCCTTGCAATTATTGCAAGGACAATAACATTTCCCATCACCCTTTCTTTTCAATCTATCCCACATTCTAGCAATTGTCTGTTCATTTTGTTCTCGACTAATATTATCTGACATGATTTTTCTTTACCAATCTTGACTATTTAGATCTTAAAAAAATATCAAACTCACACTCCAATAATTTTTATTCATAGATAGGTAACATAATCTAATAATTCTGATATTTTACACCAAAAAAAATGGCATGCAACCACCCCTGCAAAAAGAAGATAGTCCAAGTTAATGACCAAAAACATTTTACAATGCTAATCCAAAACTTATTAAATTCTGATTTTACTATGATTTCCAACCGTTAAGACTCCTAAAATCAGAATATTGAACTTGATCACAAAATTCCTACAACAATGGAGGTGCGAGCTAGTAAGAGCAAGTGACCCATTCCTAAGGAGCAACGAGTCATAATCATCATTGCTAATGTCAATACGGATTTATCCTTTTAGTTAAAGATGCAATGTGTCATTTCTTATGACGAGCTTATCCATAGGGCCCTCAACATTGAGAGAGCCCTAATAAAAAACAACAGAAGCATTGGTAAGAGCATGATTAGGGTACAAACCCTAGGCCTCCATAGAAACATAAACAATAACTATAGCGGATTAGTGAGGTTGCAATACCAAAAAGATTGAGATATTGTAGGTAATAACATCTTGCAATCTAAATATTGTAGCCAATAACAAGCACACTATGTAGCTTACTGACATTTGTAAATTCAATCTATGGTAAGAAGAATGACAGTCACTTGAGATGTGACAGTCAAAAATATGCTAAGCAGTGAAAATAATAAAGCTCAAACCTTGCATAGTAAAGTGGAGATTTTAACAGTGAGTTTCCTTACCCCCTTGTTGACCTTAAGGGTTTTTCAAATGCTTTTGGTAGTGTTAGACAAGGCAAATGCAATCAGGAATGACTGTCCAAATAAAGTAACAGTGGTAATCATAGATTCAATGTTTCTTCTTAGCCATTGTATAATGGAGGTAGTGGATTGCATGTTTGAGCAGTGTTTTGAGACTCATCAAAGATGGGAGAATAGTGAATAATACCTTGTGGACTGTGAAGTGGTGTCAATAAGGTTGAAGGATCTTAAGAACTACAATACCATGAAACAATGAGTCCCCTGTAGTAAGTAGGCAGTCTATAGGGCATAGTTTGATTTTATAGAAGGATGCTCATGAAAAGAATCTTCAAGTGATAGTGAGTGAGCTGTTTGAGATTGCAGTTGAGGGTGCAATACCCAGTCTTAAAGGAAGTTAGCAAAGCAGTAAATGTGCAAGAAAATTGAATTATACACAACAAACAATTCACAATGTTATTTTCTATAATACCTTGAGTTTGAAGACAAAAATCTCATTGTATCTTCATAATGAAATGGTAAGCTTAATGGTCAATCACTGGCAACCATGATTTTAAAACATGCTATTGTGCTTATGGAGGCAACATCTTAAGCAAGGCAATGAGTGGTGGTTTGGAACAATGGCAGGTATGAAGGACTTGTTTTATATGCATACTATGTAGTCTAGCTTAAGACAACGTTCTTAGAAGAGATTGAAGGTGGATTATGGAACTCAAAGGGTTACCATGAAAATAATTAAAGCAAAGAATGAGATCTATTTAAAAACCATGGTCATGAAGATATTAAAGATGTCACATGCAAAAACCTAGTAGCTAGAGTAATGAATATAGTGCCAAAGAGGATAGTGTGCTGGGGCAGATTTAGGAGATCTCCACATTATCTAATTATAGGGAAATACATCATTTATTTATTTTTTTAATTAAAATAAATCATTCTAAACCCTATATAGGATACATTGATACTTCAAAAGCCTCTGAAGGAATTTCAGATTATGCAAATATATGTCAAGTAACATTCATAAGGTTTAGAAAATCATGATCACTCTCTAGAATAGCCCATTAAACATGGGTTGTGCTTGAATGCACTACATAATTGATATAACACAACCACTCTGCCTATGAACTAGAGTTATAGGCTCTTTATTGCAACAAGAGGTAATCACTCTTCGATCATGCTATAATTACATCCTATCCTGTTAAACTTGGGACAACCTGAATGCACCCAATGATGATTGACACCTACATTATACAACATGAATTAACTACATTATATGAGTGCCTCTATTTCTATCACAACATAGCCACATTAAACTTGGGTCACACATGAATGCATCATGTATTTGTTGTAGCACAACTATGCCACATGACTAATACAGTTATGGATCACATAATTACAATCACAAGAATCTATTCCTCCATTGTGATCTTATGGTGATTCCATACAACAAAATCTAGACATGAAATTCTCAAAACCCTTAACCTCTAAAAATGAAATCTGATGAGATTTTGCTTTAAAATATGATTTTCAAACCTGGAACTACAAATCTGACTTCACAACTGAATTCTGCAAAAAGACAATGACTACCCTCAACCTGGCGATATCTTTATGTCGGCCACAATTTGATTTTTTTTAATTTTTCATGTTTGTCAAAAATTCAACGAAAATAATAGCCGACATTTCGACGAACCCCAGGTTCATCGAAATTTCGACGAACATTGGGGATAAACTTTCAAAAATTTGGAAATTACACATCAAATTTTACAAGCACCCGACGAACATTGAATTTTACATATTTTGTTGGACAGTTTCGTCATATTTTGCAGTCAAATGTATTAGTGAACCCTCCCCAAAAAGTAACGGCCCAAAAGATCCCACCCAAGGCGTAGGATAAAAACTAGGGTTTTACATGAAGACAAAGGTAAAACCCCAACCTTAGGCTTTTCCCAAACACCATAGATGACCAGAGACATAAGGCAAGATAAAATTGGAACACAAAGAGCAAAATTTTGAAGTTCCATCACAAGGAAAGGTCTCCTCCCTTTTTGGTAGTGATAACCTCCTCCACACACAACCCTTAAAAATTATGAATAGAGGAATATAATGTTTGAAGAACTCAAAGTTGATTTTCTCCTACATGATGCAATTAGTCATTTTATCCTTGCAAACATTTATAGTGATTACTAGAGGCACATAGACCAATTCTTCATAATAGAAGAATTTGATCATACTTTTTCAATGATGGCATTATGAGAAAAACTTAGGTTAAATGAATAATTCCTAGCTAAGTTCTTTAAATCATGTCCAACCGTATAAGAGAAGATCACTGCTATGTGTACTTGGATACCATGGAGAAAGGCTCTTTGGGCTCTTTCATCAATCATCCTACCTTAAAACATACCAAAAGTCTCCTAGCAATTAGACATAGGAGGATTTAAGATGACTTAATTTTTTTTTATTGCCAAAGCATAAACTTATGATGACTTAACCAGGCCTAGTACACACTCCCTCCCCATTAACCACTTAGACATATGGAAATTAAATGTAGATTTTCTACTATTTTTAGTCATGTAGGTGTCCAATAAACCACTTGGTTATGTTTCCCTTCAAGTTTATTTACTTGAATGAAAAGAAAAAGTCATTTGATTACAATTAGATAATACATTTGAGGCCTTGGTTGTGTAACTGGAGGACCATAGTCACATTTAACACTTGTTACAAAGTTTTGGAGTTAAAACGTTAAGTATATTTGATTTGTGATGGACACATTTGGATGGTAGTAACAATAACTTGCAATCTATCAAGACTTGATTGCCTTATAACTTGTGAAATTCTAGCGATGAAATGATAGATTAATCATAATGTCACCTTGGGATCACATCACCATGAAATAATTTCATCCAACATCCTTATGAGTGCAGGTACCACCAAATAGGTATTTGTCAGATCTATCTTCCTCGAGCAAGGGAAATTCAGGAAGAGAAGAGGAAAGCGAGACATGTATTATGTCTAAAAGAGGGATATCAACTAGAGGTCAAAAGATTAGAAGAAAATTCTGTAAACGCATTGAATTTTTTCCTGTTGAAGGGGGGTCATGTTCTTATGATGATGAGAGCATAGGCGACATCAAGGTGCCCTTGAGGTACAAACATCTACGGAAACAATGGGTACCCAAGGAACTTCCTCCAATAAACATTGATTTTGTGTCAACGAGAGGATATATCGCATAACACCATTGTCATTACATGGTTTGGGC
Organism: Sequoia sempervirens; assembly: GCA_007258455.2. Classification (NCBI taxonomy): domain Eukaryota; kingdom Viridiplantae; phylum Streptophyta; class Pinopsida; order Cupressales; family Cupressaceae; genus Sequoia; species Sequoia sempervirens. Next base: position 175,645,104 of record VDFB02026320.1, read on the forward strand.
CTATTTTGCATGGACGACATAAAGGTCTATTACAAAAAAGTTACTGAATTGATGGAGTATGTCTGACCTTGTTACAGTTACAAAGATTGGATGCAACTGGTTCGATATACATGAAGTATGCATAGGTATGCACTGTCAGCAAATTATATACAGCTAAAAGATAAGGATCAAAATAAAGGAGTGGCTATGTACATTAATGGAAGGCCAAAAAAATTAGGGAACATTGCAAGGTTTATAAATAGTACACAACCTGGGTCAACAAATAAGCAACCTAATTTCATATTCGAGGCGCGCGAGGGAAATCATGTATTTGTATGTGCGATAAAATCAATAACTGGAGGGGAAGAGTTGCTAATCAATTACAATTTGAATCACTTAGTTACAAACATAGTTACTATGGGGGTGGTACGTACTATGTACCATTTTACCCAACCTCTAATTAATGACTCCAATATACCATTTTATTCTTATGTTTTTTTTCATAAGTCTATTGGTTTCATTTCGGTAATGTTTTTTTATATTTAATTTTTGTCACAGTGGGACATTGATCGTACGGAGAAGGCTTCGGCCCAGAGCACAAATCGTGATGTATCTTCAGGCGCTTCTACCTGACAGGTTTACCTCATTGTAATTGTACAAATTAGATACAAGCAAAATGTTTTATTATTATGTTTTTTCATAAGTTTATTGGGTTAATTTTGATAATGTTTGTAATATTCTTGTTGCAGTTGACTAATTGGGGAAAGGCACCAGTAGTAAATGAGAGCATCCATAGGGAGGTGCAGTCAATATTATGTGATGATGAAAATGCTTATTCAACAAACCCTCTCGATATGATAAGGAAGACCCAAAAAAATGCAATGAATAAATCCTTAAGTTGTTATTCATAGTTCCTCAAACAGATGAGATAAGACATAGGGTTAAAATATTGACTGAGAGATCGCAAAAATTACAAGTAAGCTATCATGAGGTCCTTAATTATAACATAAGTTCATTCATGATTTTATATTTTGTACTCTTTTATGTCATGAACTAAAATATGTGTTGTTTTTACAGGATTTTTTGCGTCCTTATGATGCTCCTAGCCATGATTAGGGTATTGTAAGTGTTGCCCGAGGAGTAGGGGTTGGTACAAGTGTCCATCCTGATCTTCCTGCACATACATCACATCATTTGACCCCATCATTCATGCCTATATTGTCGTCTGAAATGTCGGCAACACATGCCATGCAGGAATCCGTTAGTGCATCCTCTAGCAGTGAACACATGCCAAAACATGCGTCAGGACATGTACTTGGGGATGCAAAGACCACTAGTACTGGTGATATTTTAGCAGTATTTCTTGGATCTTCTCGTATTACTAGTACGGAAACATTGTTGGTCACATTTGTGGTGACTAAGGATTTTGTTCCCATAAAGATAGAGAAGGTCCCAGGTACTTTAAAATGTTTTAATTATTATTATATATAATCCAATTAAAATTTACTTATTGATCACTCTTTTTAGACTATTGATCCCATGATCATTTTGTAGGAAATGATGTTTTTTATAAACATCTAAGTGATATTACATTGGAGCTCTTCGAGCCCACCATACGTACACAATGGAATTCCCAAAATCAAGATTTAAAAGATGAGCTCATTAATCATTTAGTTGTGCTCTTTGGTGATAAAACATTCAACCGAACCAAGGTCCTTAAGAAAGCTGGTACCTATCTAAAGTATGTGAGGGACCAATATAGGTCACATTTAGAGAAGTACAAAAAGTACGAGCGACCCCCCATGATTCCAGAAAGGGAGTGGAAGGACCTGGTGTTAGATGGAAAGGAGAAGGCTGAAAAGAAAAAAGGAAAGACACCACCAAGCCAAGGAAGGTATGTGATACTATCAACAATGCAATTATATACTGATTACTCTTTCTTTTTACATAATCTAACGTATTTCAAACTTTTCATAGGCTTCCCAACACATCGAAGGAAACAAAGGCAAGACTATAAAAACACAGGCAACACAAACTTGGCTCTGGTGGTTATATGAAATTAGCCGCACGAATTGTAAGTATCAATAAATGAAATATTGAATCCAAATAATAAATTGAAAATAGTTTTGGTTTTATCACACCATAGAAGCAAACTTCATGATCTTATGTAAAAATGTAGGACTCTGAATTCAACAGAGTTCCCACAGAAGAGGACTTGAAGATTTCCTTCCAAAAAGGCTATGGAGCCGTGGCTGAACACCTAAGAGTCTTGACTGGGAAAACACAATCTTCCATTGCATCCGACACGCAGGTAAATAAACTCAATAAAGTTTATTTAAAATTGAATACTTGTGCAATTTATTCAATATTAATTTCCACCATAAAGTAATTACATGCCTATTTGTTTTAAACATTCAAGCAATGATAATAATACACATGACATTGGAATGCAGCCTGGTGAGGGTGGAGCACAACTTGCAGATGAAGCTCATGGTGTGCATCTCGGTACTTTAGAGTATGTAGAGTGTGATCAACATGTTGAGCATGATTAGGCTAGAGAAGATCAGGAACATGATGTGGCCCCATCAGGTAAAGAGGACCACTCTAAAGTTCTTTTAAACATATTTAAGTGCAATTGGTGTATTAATTAATGTAACCTTTCATGTTTCAACTTTAGAGCATGTAGAGTGTGATCAACGTGTTGAGCATGATCAAACTAAAGAAGATTAGGAACATGATGTGGCCCCATCAGGTAAAGAGGACCACTCTAATGTTATTTTAAACATGTTTAATTTCAATTAGTGTATTAATTAATGTAAACTTTCATGTTTCAACTACAGATCAAGATTTAGTGGGTGTTCAACATGTTGAGCATGAGTCTATAACAGAAGTTTAGGAACATGATGTGGACCCATCAGGTAAAGAGAACCACTCTAATGTTCTTTTAATTAATGAAATACTTATAACAATAACAATAAAACATATCATTTTAACATTTCTTTGTTATTGCAGCAGACCCCCCCTTGTAGCGGTGTCCACGTCGTGAGCAGACGACTAGGTGTACATTAAGATCATGAGCAGAGGGCAGAACAACTAAAGGGGGGATAGATGATTTAGAAAACAATACTCCACTTCATATTTTTTTAGCTTTAAAAAAGAAACAAAAAAAAAGTGATTGTAATCATATCATGACAACCATATTTTTGATAATATGTAAAAACTGAAAGAATGAATATTATATCTTAATGAATGAATGTGAACATGTTAATTAATGAATGTTATATGTTAATTAATGAATGTTATATGTTATTAATGGATGAATGAATGATTAATCTTATATGATTGGGTATGGGGAATTGAGAGTGATGTGAGGGGAGGGGGAGAGGGGCCAAATGAGCTTCCACCATCATGTGGTTGGCCCTATTAAGTAGAGAATATTAAACTATTCTCGAAACAAAGAGAAGCTCAATAAGATAATGCACTTTTCAATATAAGAAATGAATCATTTGAAGCATCAAACCAATATGCAAAGATGAAAGAAAGTGCTAACTTTTCACTAAGGTGGTAGAAAAATGATTCTTTATACTCTGAATCCATGCTCTGCATCATAATTTGAAGTTGTTTCCATTCCAATGTTCTGATTTTAGTTTGTTTGTATGGCTTTGTATGAATACCACATTGTGTTGTGTGTGGATTTGGTTTCAAAGCTCTGTTTCTTCTATTTTTAGTGGTGACATAACTCTAAAATTTGACTTTTGTGCATAACAGGTTAGTGGAAAAATTGACAGCTTTGAAGGGTTTAGAGGCTCGATTGAGATAGATACACGAATATTTGGATCTTGTTGTTGATAGGAGGCTTCCACTTAACCATGAAATTTTGTACCATCGGCAGGTATGCAAAAGTTTCTCTACTTACATTCATTCTTGATCATAAATGTTCTAAATGATATTAATGCTTCAAACTTAAGATTTGTTTAATTGTTATAATGAACAAAATGTTATACTTTGCTATGCATTCAAGAATTCTCTTGCCCCCTACCCTTTGCTCTCTCCTCCCTCCTTTTAAGAATTTTCTTTTTCATAAAAGATTCACATTTCTGTCTCATTTACACAAATTTATTTGAAGCACTAGGAGTAAATAAAGATATGTAAAAGATGATGGATTATGTCTAAACAACAACTTTCCATCTTATAGCTAATTAAATCCTTAATATTTGAATACTTTAGAGCTCGAATAATGCTTGTATATGCATGTGTAGCAATAAGGGAGCCTATGTGAAGATTGAAATTTAAAACATCACTTTGGTATTTTTCCTTAGGCAGTGAAATGATATTTTGAGTAATACAAACCTGCACACACATTGATATTTTTTAGCATCGCATTGAGGATTTTTTTTTCTCTTATAACTACCCTCAGCTAAACATGGAGCTATATAATATTGGTTTCTAGGTTTTTTCTGTAAGTAGTTAATTTCATAGAGGAAGACTAAAATATTCTTAATGTCCTATCAGGTGTGAAAGCATATGAATCACTTGCTGAAGGCACCATTTTGTATTCATCCAAAAACTAGTTTGTTCTTTTTTTGTATGTTTCTTGCATGTGTTTTTTTTAGGTTCTAGAGATGTAGCTTAGCTCTTTCCTTTGAACTTTTCATCTATTTTGATGATTACAGTAGATTGTCCTCATAATTTTTTATGTAGATCTGTTTGTAACCTTATTTTCTACCAATCAATTTGCAAACCAATCACATATTAAGGACCATTTCACTAACTTGTAGTCATCCATTACTTCATATGTTGCAGGTTGTGTTTGTGTACCAATAAATCCTGATGATTGCGAGAACTTTAATCCTACAAGTGTACCCAATCTTTCTCAAGTAAAAGTCACCTTATTTTATAGTACTTTAAATGGTTAATTGAAGGTGCTTCTTTAGATCTGAGATAGTTGAACCCTAGATTAAAATATGGTATTAGATGGGTAGTATAATGATAAAACTGAGGTCCATTTAACACAAATTATGAACATAATTTACTGGACTATGAATAGTGTTACAATTATAATTATTTCTCCTTTACCTACCTCTGCATTAATGAAAAAGATAGCAGATATTGGAAGTTCATTACATGTCTGTGTTAGTATTTTAATTTTGTTTAAGTTGTTCAAGAGCTTGATTAGGTCAAGAATGTTCTACAAGCTCTATTCTCTTAACACTGCTCAACATTTTCCCTACACATTTTCTCTTCAATCCAGACGTTTCTTAACTCCTTCCCTTGTTATCCCTTGGTTGTTCTCAAGTGTAATGCTTTTTCTATGCATCTTGTAGTCTGTATGTATGATCAACCATCTCTTATGAAGCATGGATAACCTTTCATGGAATTGTTGTTGTGATTAGACAATTGCCATTGTAAGAATAATCATTTAATTTGTATGGAAGTAAGTCTTTTTCATATTATTTGACTTGGTATTGTAAACTTGTTTTTATAGGATTCTCTAGGGGGGAACAACAAAACTGTACTGATAGGTAGAGTTGTACAACACCATTTTGGCATTATCAATGTATTGCTTATAGAATACTTTGTGCAAGTAAAATGGAATGTGCAATGACAATTGGTCTCGAATTAAAATCTGAATATAAGTACATTATACACAAGAAGATGGTATCTATTTTATGATTTAAAGAACCCAAAAATAAGAAAATTAATAGGTTCCATCTATTTACTTGCTCGTAGACACTTGTTTAATCGGCGAGACCCTCAAAATGTCTTGCTGATAACCAACAGTGTTCAAAACTCTTGAAGAGGCCAGATCGGTGTGACATTGGATTTGTCTTGCTGACGGAAGTCATCCACAAGACATGAACTATCAAAGTGAGTTTTCTATCCTGTACCGATGATTGATCTCTCACCGATGGGTTGGCTTCGGTGGTCATCGCCAAGAGTCTCCATGATGACATGGTGTAGGTCTATTTAAAACTCCTGAAGAGGTCAGATCGGTGTGACATTGGGTCTGTCTTGCCAACGAAAGTCATCGGAAAGACATGGACTATTAGAGTGAGTTTTCTATCATGTGTCGATGATTGATCTCTCACCGATGGGTTGGCTTTGGTAGTCATCACCAAGAGTCTTCGCGATGGTACATTTCAATGAATATTTAAAAAAAAAAATGCATTGTTTCGTTGCAATTTCGACGAAGGCCACTGATGAATCATCGAAAAGGTCCGATGAAGTTGTTATAGCTGCGACGAAGGCTTTGTCATAACTCCTTTCCCATTTCATCAAAATGGTGACAAACTTCTGGTGTTGTTTCGATGCTTCAGAAGAGCCATTGCAATTGCATTTTGGTTATAATTCGTCGGTGGATACACGAAGTTGTCATCGATATTCCGACGAACATCTGAGTCATTTTATGATGCCGACAACCAAAAAATCTACACCGTTATTTCAACATTTAATTCATCATCAGAATTTCAACGAAAAAATGGTGACGAAAATTCTTTCGTCAATTGTCTGAGAAATGTTTATCGAATGACCAACAAACATTTGTCAGAAAATGGAGTCAAATTCAGTAGTGCAAGGATGTAATAACCTGCATAAGACAACTGATAGCTGGTAAATATAGGTAGATTTTGTTGATAGATATGTAGGCAATTGATTAGCCAAGTTGCAGGCTAGTTTGATAGTTCATCTATTGTTTCATGATTTGTTAAGCTCAATTTTTGGTAGGATGATTTTTTTGTGTTTGATCAAGATGTCGTCCTTAACAAAGGACAATGGATATGGTAGATGATGCTATGTTTTAATATTTTTTGGAAAATTTTGAATGTTTTTTGGATTTTCTAGATGATGATGATATGGATTAATGATGATGGACGATAAAGGTATATCTATGTGGGGATATCAAAGACCTTTTGAGATCTTGTTGCTAGCCAAGCTAAAATTGATTGATTTGATTGAGTGATTACTAATAGTGATAGCACAGTCATCATAAAAACTAACTTCAATTATCCACATTCAGCATAAGACTTACCAATGCCAAAAAATGAGAAAAATCCACACGTAATTTCATTCTCATGACAAAATTCAACAACCCTAAAAAATATTTCATTACACAAAACCAACACTGGAGCCATGGTACACACACCCACTATGTGTTCTTGCAACAAGAGGAGGAGAAACCACAAATCCTTCTTCGTCCTTATCCTTGCCATCCATCGGGTACACATGTCCACTTGGAGTCTTCATAGAAATGGAGCTAGTTGGTTCAAAATTGCAAGATATTGTTGATATCCCGAATGTATTTCGGTCTCACTATCAAATGAGCTATCAAAGATAGCAATGGGAGAGTTATGTCTTCCATAGGAACCTCGACCATATCAAAATTTCCTTTGAATTCTACTTGAAGGCCCAAAAACTTCTTTTCCTTTTGCTCCAGTCACCTTTGAACTCACAACTTAGCTCTTCAATCGGTGACTACTCCTGGTAACAACAGGTACAGACTCATCGCCATGAGCATCCTTGTGAGTTCCATGTGCATGCTTTGGGTCTTCATCGCAATACTTTTTCAAATTGAGTCGAGGGGACCTCCACACTAGGATGAATAGAGCGCCAAACTTATTCATCCTACAACTCGAAGAACTTGCACTTATAACCTCAGGGTCTTGTACAAAGTCAAAAGACTCGACGATTGATTGCGATAGAAAAAATAGCAACTCTCAACCTGTATTTATTGAACAATGTGATGATAACAATCATCAATGCTTAATGAAAACACACACGTGAACTGGGCATAATTTTTTGGCATCCACATTGTCACCTTTTAATTCCAAAGTGCATGGAAATCTGCATATCACGCTTCATGATTACCAACAATTAAGTCTTCATACACACGAAGATCAATTTGATTACTCTTGCAAAGAACATATCATTAATGCCCATTGGTTGCAAAACCAAATGGCTATCACACGCCTATTTTTTTATTTTGAATGTCAATCATCGATCGTTTGATGAAGTGGTGGATCAAACGACTCACATTGGGTTGACTGGGTTTGAATTCCAGCAGTTCGTCGTTCATTTGTCTCTAGCTAATAGCATTGGTCCAAATCAGATGCCAAATCACCTATTGGCAGGTTTTACCCATCTCATGAGCTGGTGGATTAATCTACGTGTCAGGATCTCATTGCTCTCATAGCCTTTAACAAGCATTCACTTTTCCTTGCAAGCTAGCAGGGAATGACAAAGATTGTTCCTTGCGCTTGACATTTGCCATCAATTTGGAAGCATGGGAGATGAGCCATTTAGTGGAGACTGGGTCCCACGTCCGTATAAGGACATGCATCCTCATCTTGCTATCCTCACACTATGTAACCGACCAGCATTTAACATCCACAAGCTGGCGGGGTACAGCCAAGATCACTTCCCACAGTCTTGAATCTTTGAACCTACACACACGACAAGGTTAGCATTAAAGACAGTGCCATTATTAGGCCGATGATGATTTAACCCTCATAGATGAATGACTTAAGCTTAATTCATTAGGAGCAAGATATTAAAGCCCAACTTTAGGAAAATATTAAAGTTGACGACCAACTAGATGATCAACGCTCTAAACCAAAGGGGTCAATGGTCGAATGCATATGATGGCTCAAGTGACCACTTAGAGAACAGGAAACTGGTGAAGCAAGTCAACATGGAATTAAAAGAACAAAGGGTTTTACAAGCCAAAACCCTATCCAAACTATGGAGAAAAGTTCTTTTATGTGGTTGTTTTGTCTATGGGCTACTCAAAAATTACAAATACTGGGGAGCTCCACCAGCATGGATCATGGATTCTCATCAACGGGTGAGAATGCAAGATGAGTTTTAATCAAGGGTTCTCATTCCTTCCAAACAAGCAAACTTTTGACATGTACAAGAGGTCAAAAGTTAACTTGCACAAGAAGTCACAAGCTAACTTGCATATGAAGCTAAGTGAGAATACTCCCATTTTCAAATGATTGGAGGAGAGAATATTCTTTGGAATATACTCATGGGTGAGTGAAAAGGATATTTTGCAAATTAAAACAAAGTTTAATTGTGCAAATGGGGAGGGAATATTCCATGGGAATATTCCCCTTTTGAAGGAATGTGCAAAGGAGGAATATTCCCTTGGAATATTCATTTGCAAGTGGGGGGAAATTAGATTAATTAGATAATTGCTAATTAAACAAGGGTTTAATCATGCAATTAGGGGAATTAGAAGAATAAAATGATATTCATTAAATTAAATGATTTAATGAATGGGGAAAGGTGAAATGGCATTTAATTAAATAACTTAGGGTTATTTAATTAAATAAGAAGATTTAGGGAATTAAATAGTTTGATTTATTTAATTTAATGAGATGAAATGTTAGTGTGAAAAGGGGTGAATTAACCCGATTAAATTAATTAGGTTAATAGATAAAAATGACATAATTAATTAAATAGCTAGGCTAATTTAATCAATTAAGCAAAAAGAGGGTGTTTTTTTGGAGGAAATGATGTTAGTTGCCAATGTGATCCATCGAGACATTTTTTAAGTGTCTACAATTTTTCACATCTTCAAATCTAAAATTTGAAAACTAATCAAGACTAGGGTTCCTTAGAGATATTTTTCTAATCAAACCAGTGCACTGCTTTTATTAGCTTGAGTGTTACAATTGTGTATCTGCACCACATAAATAGAGAAATGCATCCATTAGCTCATTCAACACATTTGTGTTGAAATAATGAAGAAGGAACCCTTTTTTGTGTTGTCATTGATGCCAACAATGTTTGCATTCAATTCTGCCTGGTTTGGTAAAATGGTTTTGCATCATCTTGATCTAGTAATTTGGTCCAGATTTTCTCATGTTTTAACATCAACTTATGTAGTTGCAGTATGTTTTTTTGGGATAGTTAAATACTTCTATGTTCAAGGTTTCAACAATTTTGGTTGATCTGGCTGAAAGTTACATATGAAAAAAGTTTGGAAAACTATATTCTAGCTTATACAGTACAAGTTAATAAGTGTTATATGGTCCGCATTCCTCCGATGTTTGGTTTCAAACTATAATTTTGGGAGAAATTTTATAGGTGTCTACACTACACATATTCCAGATGGCCACTGCTTATACAACTATATGGATGATCGATGTTGGATGGATTGGATTATTTTGTGGTTAAAGTCTAATCCCTAATTGACCTAATGTTTGAAATGGAGCTATGCAGATTAATATGTTTTGCAGATGTTAAAGGGATATATTTTAGATCTATGCCGACCTCAATTCAAAATTTTGCATGTTTGTTTTGAGCATGAAGAAGTTTGTTTTCATGTATGAATCTAACAAATTGTTTCTGATTTGGAATGGGGCTACATCCAATTAAGCCAAACTAATCGATGTATGTAGATGTAATATTGTATATATGTGGAACAGTCTTGTGCTGCAAAAGTGAGGTGGATGCGATGGATGATGTGTGTGAAATCTGATATTGTGCGAGCTTGTGAATTTATATATGTGGAATCAGAATAAGGGTAGAATTGCTATGTATGTTGAGCGACTGCTAAGTTGAGAAGTATCTAGTAATAATAACTTCATTGGAACTGATTCAAGCACAAGGAAGGTGCATCCTACATCAATTCACACCTTGGTTGTGTAGCCATTTTTTTCTTGTATCTATTTTTTAGGATATGAGCCTTTTTAAGGAAAATGAGTCCTGGTAGTGAGCCCTGTAATATCTTATAACCAATTATAATATATTGTGAGTTAATCGTCACTGTGGTTTTTCCCTCCTTGGGTTTTCCATATAAAAATCTTGGTGTTCATGTGTTGTGTTGTGACTTTCTTCAGGTACTCATTCACTACTGTAGTTAAATATGTTTTGATAATTGGTTGGATTATGACTAATTGGTTTAATAGAATACTGATTCATCCCCCTCTCAGTATTATGGGTGTTTAACAATTGTTATCAGATCCTCATTCCTTTTTAAAAGTCTAACAACTTGAGAAAGATCTTGGAGTTTCAACACATGGCTAATAAAAAGTATCCTATTCCTTTGGAAGAAATTTCTGCAATTGAATATGAAGAAGATGACTGCATGTTTGACAAAGAACTTAAAGCTGCTCTTGAATATCTTGAAAAATTTGAAAGTGACAAAAAAATCTTGAAGTGAAGCCTAGGAGAAGCAAATGAATGCATCAAAAAGTTGAGAGAACAAATCAAGAATTTCAAAGAAAGACACAGAGAGGTTAATGAACAATTGAAGAAGGCAAATGAAGACATCACCGAACTAAAAGTGCAAGTGGAAGAAAAGAAGAGAACTGAGGATTGACTAAATACTAAATTAAAAAAAAGACTGATGAATGTACAAAGCTTGAACAAGAGGTGGTTACCCTCAGATCTGATCTAGAGAAAGTAAGAGCTCATGAGGACAAATTCAAAAAAATTACTACAATGCTTGATGAATTAATTATAATTTAGAAGCCTTCTAAGGATAAAGGTGGTTTGGGACTTGAAGAAGGACAAAGTCCGAAGAAAAATTAGAAATTTAACAAGGTTGACAATCAAAAGAAGACTAAAGGAAATGGTAGAAAATTCAAGAATCAAAGAAGCAACACTAGAAGACCTCTTATCAGAAAACCAAATGCTCAAAGGTACCCATCTTTCAATGGTATTTGTTTTTCATGCAAAAAAATTGGACATAAGGTTGTAGAATGTAGAGGTAGAATGAATAAAAATGTTGGATCCTTTTCTACTAGACAATGTTTTGCATGCAAGAAATCTAGACATAGAGCTACTGAGTGGAGAAGTCAGGTGATGAATAGATTCAATAATGGTAGAATGTTTCAATCTTTCAATGGCTATTGTTATACATGTAATGTATTTGGACATAAGGCTAACCAATGCAGATCAAGAATGAATAGAAATCAATATGGTCAAAGAAATTTTGTGTGCTACAATTGTAACAAGCCTGAACACATTTCAAGATTATGCAGAAGAAAGAATGGAAGATAGACCAATCTAGAATAGAGCAATAATCCATTGAATAAAATTGATCCTATTAAAGTCAAGAAGGAAATGGAGAAGATCTAGAAGAAAAAGGAAGAACCTGAGAATAAGGATGAATCAAATGCATCTATAACTACATCTGGTGGAGATATATCTTCTGAAAACTAACCCCATGATTGGCTTAGGGGGAGAAGTAATAGGAAAATATAACAACCCTTGGATTCATGAGGTGTCAAGCAGTGACACAAAGATATATGATGCAGATTGGTATGCTTAAAATTTTGGAACACATTCATTTGCTTCATCAAGATTCTCTTTCAAATATCTGTTTTCAGTTTCAACTCGGTCAAGATCCTTTAGTGCAGTCCAGAGATCTCCTTTATCATCCATTCAACTAGTCTTTAGGATCCTCCTCAAGCGGTTAATCTTTACACAAGGAACCACAAGATCTAATACCAATTGTTAAACAGGTGCAGGACATCTGAGAGGGGGGGAGTGAATTAGTTGTCCCACAAATTCAAACTTAAAACTTTATCAATTATCAAGTCTTCAACCACATTATTTTGTTATTAAATATGAGCATGAAACACAAATATCTGAAAGAAAACCATCACAATGAACACCAATTTTTTTATGTGGAAAACCAAATAAGGGAAAAACCATGGTGACTCACACTATATAGTATTTTAAAAGAGGCTCATTGCCAAAAGAAGGACTCGTTGTCCAAGTACAAAGGCTCACTGCCTACAAAAGGGATTCACTGTCCAATAAGAGGCTCACTTCCTATATATAGATTACAAAATAGAGTAAGCCTTTATAGCCTAAGATGAACTGGAAAGATGCACCTATTATGTGTTGATATAATTTTGAATATGCTCACAATTTTTGCCTTTCTGATCACACCTTCACATTCATTGCTTCTTCACTATTTCTTCTATCACTTTCCTATAGAATCACTGCACTTCCACACATACACTCACGCACACAAAAATTTGCACACCTATGTCTATATCACACAAACTATTTGCCATATACTTATATATATCTGATCTCCATCACAAGCACTAATTAGGTCAGCCAAATTTAGATGCAATTCATTTATAAATGATATCAACTGTCGGCTCCAATATATTTCCAAACATACAAAACAATATTTAGCACATTGCATCATGTCGGCTCAAACCAAAAATAGATCACACATAAGTTTTCATATCAAATCAAAATTATCTTAACAAGTTGGCCATGAATAGTCTTCAACACAACCAAAAAAATAATGTCACTTCATTGTACAAGCATGAGAACATGAAATAACCTGATCATGCATGCATTTATCATCCTTTAGTAGTTTCACAAAACTACAACTAGAAATAGTCAACTGCAGAGGAGTGTGGACTAGAATATCAGATGGGCAACCAAAAATACCGGATCAACCACCGAAGAGGATAAGCACCAGTATAAGAGTATCGGACCCAACTACCAACATACTACCAACATGGTGACATCAATGCCAAAAAATAGATAACTTTACTCATTTTTCCAACAATCTCCCCCTTTGTAATTGATGGCAACATGTAAACAAAAATTCTCTCTCCACTATCTCCAACACTCTCCATCCCAACACTCTCCCCCTTTGACATCAATGGAAAAGGGTGCCAAAAATGAGTGTAAACATGGTGACATCAACATTTTAAAATATTTTCCAAAAACTTCAAAACTTCCAATAATCTAGAGCATACAGAAATTAAGTGAAGATGACACTCTTCACCTAGAACACCTTCTTATACCTTTCTTTGAGAACTGGATACAACTTCTTCCAGTTAAAGAAACAGACTCCAATTTTGTGCATGTACTTTCCAATAATCCCAATAGAGTAAAAGAGGGTGACCAATCTACATCAGAACATTGTTTCTCAACATCTTCAACATCAATTAGAATTCTAGAAAGATGCTATAATCAGACTTTAGCAATTTCTTTAAGGAGCCAAAAGGTCTTTGTCACATCATCTCTCTGTCTTTGTGTAATGATTTGTTCAGCATGTAGTTCTCCAACTCTTATCCTTTGCTTCCCTTCTTTACACTCAAATATATCAAAATTCTTTCCAATCTCATTCACCTCGGCTTCAATCGCTTCAATTCTGCTTCTGAAGTGGTCTTTAGCAACAGGCCACCAAAGACAATACTTATAAACATCTGAAATTTCTTTAACACACTTCTTAGTTTCCTTAATCAATCTAGACAATCTCTGCATAGCCTTTTTGTGTTTCCTTTCAACAAAGATTCCCATTTTGCATCCTTTTGAACCTTCAAGTAACATCCTTTCTTCAATAATCTCAGTCGGATTTTCTGGCAAGAAATAAAAAATAGCGGATACTTCAATACCTTTTTGAAGTAGATAATCTACCAACGTATCATCAATTTTCAGTCTATCAATAGGTGAGGCAGCATTCCATAATTCACCAATCTTCTTCATTTTTCCTTCAACTATCATAGATTGGATATCATTAGGATAAGGGGATTTAGTGCCAGTCAAAGATTCTTTCTCCTTCTCATCCGAAATATCAATGATGTCTTCAGTCATTTCCTTTCTCTTTTTCAATTCTAGAGGGGAATCACAGATAACAACCTCCATTTTCCTTTTTCTAGAGGAAGATCCCACTTTGAATCGACTTAATGTAGAACTACCAGAGCAAGGGTTTGCTCACAAGGATGAGAAATATGATCTGCACATATTTTCATTATCTTCCAAAGACTCTAGATGTCTCTAAATTTGTTTTCCAATAGGGATACCAGATTCCCACATCACATTATCTTTTCTTGATAGAGAATTCAAAAAGTAAAACACCAGACATACCAATAAGGATCCGAAATGAAATGGATAATTCTCAACCAATGAAATTTGAAAATTTTCAATCAAATTCTCAAGGAACAAGCTACATAAATCAATTATCTGTTCTCCTTAACCATCATGTGGGAAATATGTACGACAATAGCCAAAGTTGAGTTTTCTCGATTTTTGAAATAAATTTTATATGCTCTATCGTATGCAACATACCTAATAGCTGAGTCAGCAAGTGTATCAATCAACATTTCTCTCTGATTTCTCCCAATGCTAGTCAGTTCCACCACATCTTTATATTTCATAGTTTTCTTTCCAGGAAGTTCTCCAATGCTGCATAATCTAGTGATTGCTTCAATTGCTTCCTTCGAGATCAAGAAGGGTTTTTCCAAAACAATGTTTCCATCCTTAAAACAATTAAACAAGAACAAGATAACTTCCTTATCTGTAACCCACAAAAATTCACTCCACAAATCCATCCCTAGGGTTTTTATATTTTGTTTCAATTTCCTTCATTTTCCTATGATCTTATTCTTATACTTCGACCCTTTTTAGCTTTAGAGAGGTAACACCACATGAACCACTATCCATTGCTTAGCTTTCTTGAAATTTACTGATACTTCAATTTTCTTCTTCTGCAAACAAAGAGAGGGTTTCCAGATTACCTGAAATAATTTCTTCGAATTCCCTTCAAAAAGACTTCGAGCACCCCTCAAGATTTTTTCAAAGCACCTCCCAAAGACTTTAGATGCACAATTAACCAAAAATCATCACAAAGTTTTACTTATTCACCGTCAAGTTTTCCCTAAGCACATTAAATGTGAAAAACACAAAAAGCTACTAAACACATACTTCACTTAGCATAGAAAACCTTCAAACAGTCTACCAATCTTCATACCAACATATTTTTCTCTGGTTCCTCTTCCAAAACCTTTGAATGATCAATCTTCTCCTTCTAACCATGTGCTAACCTCTGACACACCATTCTTCTAGGGGGTTTTTATGATCTTTCTAATAATGCTCCCCCTAAGACCATGTCAAGTCTAGATTTCAAATAAGTCATTTGTACCGAATGAGGATACAAACACATCAGGAGTCTCAAATTTATCTTCTTCTTCTTCTTCTTTCTTCTTCCATGTCTTCTCCACCTCTTGCTTCATCTCTTCTTTGTCAATCTTCTTTACCAATTCACTCTTCTCTTTTAGGGCAGACTTATTTCCTTTCTTATTCTTGCAAAATTTAGATACATGTCCAAGTTTGTTGCAGTTATAATAGATCATACCTTTCTAATTAGACTATCCTCCATTATTCCTCAATCTACACTAATTTTCTCTATGTCTGAATTTATTGCAAGCATAGCAGTATCCATTAAATAATTGATTCATTTTTCCTTCATTAAACTTGTTCATCATTTCCCAACTAATCATACTCACCTGAGATATGCATTTTGTAGCCTTATGTCCAAACTTCTCACATTCAAAAAAAAATTCGGAAAGAGATCCACAAAACTAATTTATCCTACTCCTGCATTCAATTGCTCTATGACCATATTTGTTACAAGAAAAACAAACACCATCAAAAGAGGGGTACCTTTGTGCATTAGGTTGTCTCACAAGAGGTCTTCTTGCAAAATTCTTTCTCTACTTCCTCTTACCTTGATTCTTCTTCACATCTTTAGAACATTCACCGGTATCAACTCCTAAGCCACTTTTGTCTTTACATGGTTTTTGTCCTGCAATCAGTTCTTCAAGTTTATCAGAGCTCGATCTAAAATTATTTTCATAGAGTTTAGCCTTCTCTAATTCCACTCTTAAGTTTACTATCTCCTACTCGAGTCTCGAACATTCATTTGACTTGTTCTGCACCATTAAATTCAGACATTCTTCAATCCTCTTCTTTTCTTCTACAATCACCTTTAGTCTAATTATCTCTTGTTTTAGTTGTTCACTTACTTATCTGTGTCTTTCCTTAAATTTCTTCAACTATTCCTTCAATTTCCAAACACATTCATTTGCTTCATCAAGATTATCTTTCAAATCTTTGTTTTCAGTTTCAACTCAGTCAAGATCCTTCAATGGAGTTTGGAGCTCTCCTTTATCATCCATTCAACCAATCTTCAGGATCCTCCTCAAGCAGTTAAGCTTTACACAAGGAACCACAAGCTTTTATACCAATTATTAAACAAGCGCAGAACAACTGAGAGGGTGGGGGTGAATCAATTGTCCCACAAATTCAAACATAAAACTTTATCACTTATCAAGTCTTTAACCACACTATTTTGTTATTAAATATGAGCACAAAACACAAATATCAGAAAGTAAACCATCACAATGAACACCAATTTTTTTACGTGGAAAACCCAATAAGGGAAAAACCACGGCGAGGTTTAACTCACACTATATAGTATTTTAAAAGAGGCTCACTGCCAAAAGAACTCACTATCCAAGTACAAAGGCTCACTGCCAACAAAAGGGACTCACTGTCCAACAAGAGGCTCGTTGTGTACATAAAGATTATACAAAACAGTAAGGCTTTGCAACCCAAGATGAACTAGAAAGATGCACCTATTATGTGTTGATACAGTTTTGTATATGTTCACAACTGCTGCCTTTCTGATCACACCTTCACATTCATTGCTTCTTCACTATTTCTTCTGTCACTTTCCTACAGACTCAGTGCACTTCCGCACACACACACACACACACAGATTCGCACACCTATGTCTATATCACACAAAATGTTTGCCACATACTTTTATATACATATATATGATCTCCATCGTAAGCACTAATTAGGTTGGCCAAATTTAGATCCAATTCATTTATAAATGATATTAATTGTTAGCTCCACAAAGTATTTTCAAACATGCAAAACAATCTTTAGCACATTACATCATGTCAGCTCAAACCAAAAATAGATTGCACATAAGTTTTCATATCAAATCAAAATTATCTTAACAAGTCGGCTAGGAATAGTCTTCAATGCAACCAATAGAATAATGTCAGTTCATTGTACGAGCACGAGAACATGAAATAACATGATCATGCATTCCTTTATCATCCATTAGTAGTTTCCCAAGATCGCAACCAAAAATAGTCAACTACGGAGAAGTATGGACTAGAATACCGGATGGGAAACCAAAAATACCAGATCAGCCACCGAAGAGGATAAGCATCAGTATAAGAGTACTAGACCCAACTACCAACATACTACCAACATGGTGACATCAATGACAACAAATAGATAACTTTACTCATTTTTCCAATAGAAGCCCCTAGTTGATTTTTAAATCACTTTTGCAAATTTGAAAGAAAGTAGAATGAATTGAGGAGTGATTAAAGGATATATGAAGCAAATAGGTTCAAACTCGAGTTCTTGTTGAAGCTCGAAAAAGGTATTTACTGCTATCTATTCTTTGTGGGTTTATATTTAAAACAATTTTATAAGCATTTGAAAATAGAATTGAGGTTTGTTGACGGGTCTCAATGACACAACAATGTGCAAACAAAATATTGCTATTTTGTTTGTCCTGAAAGAGAAAGACAACACATGGACATTTTAGCTCCCAAGGTCTTTGTATTTGGTTCTCAACTGTGTTGATGTTGCTCAATGGTTGATGTGATTTGTAATGTTCAAGGGGCCTACTGGTGTTGAGCTTGTGGATTGTTCTAAGATCAAGCATGAATTTAAACCTACTTTAAATGGGGTTTTAAAGAAACAGAAAAAGATAGATCAGAGCTTTGGAATAGATAAGAATGTTAATTCATCTAACTTAACCAAACTTTTTACCTTTCAAGGAATTCCTAACTAAAACTGCAAAACAAAATTAACTTGTGATTAACACACAGTTTCATTCATTCACAGTGCTAATTTCAATAACAGATTGCAAGTCACTATTTAAACAAAACATCAAATCAAACTTCATTCCTTGAAAGCTTCTCAAATCAAATGATTAACTCAAGATAAATACCATTCTGGAACACAACATGAAGTAGATTTTTATCTGGTTGCTTCTACTGTTAGTGAAACAGATAAGCAACATTTACAAATTTGGCACAATCACCAGTGTATAGAAAATCTATGACTCTAAATTGTTTCCATCTATACTAAGAAAACTGGAAATATACATTATTGGCTTCTATTGAATCTAACTCCTAACTAAGAAGGAAAAAGAAGCTCCTATTTCAAGAATCAGGATGCAGCTCTGTCTCTTCTATCCTTCAGAAAATTCCTATTCTTGAAAATCTATCTCTAGACCTGTCTACTCTATTATCTCTTCTATTTCTACTAACTTCTACAAAGAGGCCAGAGTGCCATATATATAGAGTGTACCAAAAATAATGTGTTGGCCCTTGCCTTAGGGTTTACAAAAATATCAATTTTTTAGAAGGGTCAGCTCCCAGATCTTTTTGATAGAGTTAATGTTGCGTTGAATGGCATCCCCGCTGTCCATGTTGGTGAAAGATTGTTCTGGGAATGACCTATAGATCTTTTGTAACTACAACATTAACTCCTAGCCTCTGTGTCCATCTTCGATCTCCCTTGCAGAGCTGCCTTGAATGCTCTAAAGCATTTCCATTAATACCAATCTACCTTTCGCCAATAGACCTCACAACTGTCCCTCTGACTCGTAGTTTCTTCCTCTTTTCTGCCTTTCTCCCCGCTCCAGATCCTTCTGCCCATTGACCGTCCCTTCTAAAAATAATTTTTGGCCTCCTTGTTAGATCTCTGCACCATTGTTCAACAAGGTGTTCCATCAGCTCATTCACGGAGCAGATCCAAACCGGTTGCATTTTGTTGGTCTTCTTCAAGGTGGTAGTCAATCGGTCAATGGCTCACTTTTAGTTCCTTTTGATTGGGCAAACAAAGGCCACACCAGATTTTCAGGCCATCAAAAGTGGTCCATATTAAATCGCATGTTGGTGAGACACTAATCGTGTCTCCCCGATTCAATTATGCCTCTCCTAGTAGCTATCGGCATAACATATGATAGTCAGAGAGACCCTTTTAGCGAGCTGCAGAAGTCATATCGATACCACAAAACTATTGACAAGACAGTCGCTATCGGCCAGAAGTCATGGCGAGACCATCGCACTCAAGAAGACATCTCCCCGAGCCCTAATCATCCACTCGGAGCTTCTCCGAGCTCATTCTTATTCCCTGAGCTTAAGCCCCTTCTACTTTGGCAAGACTTCTTCAAGTCGGTGGGACATTTTTTTGAGTTCAAGATCTTTCGGCGAGCTCATCTTATGTCGAGGAGATCTCCATTTATTGGTGAGACCTTATGCTGAAGGCATACCCCTTTCGCCGAGACCTCACTGTATCTGCAGGACCTTTCACCGAATTCATTCATTCTCCCTGGGCTCATTATATTTCGGTGAGACTCCACTGGGTTGGTGAGACGTTTTGTCAGGCAGCAAGAGTTATAGCTATATCCTCCCCATCGGTGAGACAATCCCATATCGATAGGACATCCCCCCGAGCTCACTATGTTACACCGAAGGTAGACCCTTTGGCGAGACATATGCTAATTGGCCAAACCTCATGTCGAAGGAAAAATCCTTTATCGAGCTCAAAAATTTTGGTGGGACCTCCTTCCGTTGGTAGGACATTATGCCAAAGGCCTACCCCCTTATGCGAGTTGAGATCACATCAGGGAAACTCTCTTAGGTCGGCGAGACTTCATGCCGAAAGAAAACCACTCTCCCCGAGCTCGAGCTTCAATTGGCAAGACCTCGTTTTGTCAGTGAGACCTCACGGCACAACCACAACCTTACCCTGAAGGTAACATCTTTCGGTGGGACATCACCCGGTCACCGGGACTTCATAACTAACTCAAATCCTCTGCCTAATGCCATTCCATTTCAGCAAGAGTTCACCCTGTCGGTGAAACTTTATGCTGAGATCACCCCACTCTCGCCGAGCTCTGTATCCTTCGGTGATGGTAGTCTTGCACGCAATGATCAGGGAGACTCCCTTTGGTTGGCGAGATGTTACACCGATATCATGCCATATTGGCAAGACTTTCCCTAGTTGGCAAGACCTTCCACTGAAATCCAAACATTACACCGAAGGGAGAGAACATTTTTGCGAGACTTTTCCCCTTCGGCCAGACCTCATGCCAAACATAAATCTTTCCCAGTGAGATCCTCAACTTTTGGCGAGCTCGTACCATTTCAGGGAGACTCCCAGCTTGTTGGGCAGACTTCTCAGTGATGCAAACCCCCTTTGGATTTTAAACAAATAGAGCCAAGCCACCAGTCGGCAAGACACTTGAAAGGTCCCAGCAACTTTTTTCTTGAGGATTTTTATGTTGAATGTGATTGAGGCATGCCTTCAGTTGACTTCCCTGAGAGATATCCTCAGATGAGCGATTCAATCCTGCAAAAAAAATGCCTCCATTAGTCCTCAAAGCATATAAAATACACTATTTTTTATGATTATTCCATTCAATTCTTAGCAAGAAGAAAACCAACTCAAGGTGAGACAGAACCAAAATCAAATAGAACAAAAGACAAAATTAAGAGGAAAATAAAAGAATTCCAAAGGTCAAAGCAAATAACAGAGGCAACGAAACCAAAAAGAGAAGTGGGGCCCATTTTGTTCCAGAATAAAATGGGGTGGTTATGTAGGGCATAACAAATGGTGACTCGGTTGGGAAAATGGTTTAACCATTTTCAAGAAATTGAAGGATTCAGCTACCCAGAACTCCTGGTTCATGAACATCACAACTCCAGTTGGGTCAGTTTTAACAACCAAGGCTGAGCTAGAATCTCAAATGTAAATCAACAATAGCTACCCCTGAATCTATGTGGGTGCTTGATTGTGCATCACTCTTTTATAAATTTTTCTTCATCTTTCAAACAACAATGTGCAAGATTTGAGCTACATGAGTTGATTCCCTTTAGCTGTCGTGCAATGAGGTCCTGGGCATTGCTCTGTTGCCAGTCAGGAATCCATAGCCCCGATGGAGATACCTCTAGTTTTCTCAAAACATTGCTATACTACCAGCCATGCGTCCATAGCCCCAGTAGAGATATTGGAATCACCCATTCGTATTGAGTCTTCTTTTCTCTTTAAATAGTTCTCTCTCTTTTTTTTTGTGTTCTCATAGAGTTTCAGATATTTCATCCAATTTTTTCTCAATATGTCAGATGTTTAACATCTGTTCTGGGTTGAAAACTACAGTGGACCTCATAACAACAGTTGGGAGATCAGATTTTTCACTAAAATCTTACAACACTATCATTCTAGGAAAAATATACCATTACAAGAGGAGATGATCTTGACGATTTGTGACAGATTCAGAGGGAGCCAATGAAGGTTATTTACTTTGTACCTTTTTTTCAAGACTTTCCACAACTCTTATTGACAATGGGCATAAAGAAAAGTTTAGGAAAAAATCACCCAATCAACAAACCTAAAAATATCTAAACCATTTCTCTCCTAACGACCAAAGTATGCTTCAGATAATAGCCCACCATTTCAAAATGGAAATAATAGAGAAGCCCCCAAAGAACAAGACAAGACAAAAGAAAAAGAACAAAGGAAACGAAAGGATAGAAAAGGAAGAACAAGCAAACACCCAGCAGACTATTTACAAATAGTAAAACCAATTATTTACATAAAGAATAGCAAACTATTTGCATGCAGGACAAAATTAGAAAGCCCTATGACTCGAAATAATTCTTAAGAAACTATCCATTGATAGGCAAGGGAACAGGTTCTCTAGTTAAACTACTTAGTTTGAAAGCATTTTCTCCTAGGATCTCAGCAATCTGATAGGGACCCAACCAGAGTTTATCAAATTTTTGGTGACTACCCTTCTTTTCACTAGCTTTATCCCATAGCAGCACAAGGTATGATATCCTGAAGGCCTTGATTTTGGATCTTTTGTCAAACCAACGTTTCACAACAGCCTGGTGTCTAAAGAATTGTTGCAAGGCGACATCCCTCTACTCTTCTAATTTTAACAAATCTTACTTCTATCCTATCATCACTAGAGTAGAATTTCTGCATGAACTCAAGGATAGGTATTTGCAGATGGATAGGGAACACAGGCTCTTGGCCGTATACTAGCTTAAATGGTGAATTTTTTAAAGCAACATTAATCCTAGTCCTATCTGCCCACAACGCAAACCTTAGCTAGGTGTGCCAATCCCTAAGGTTGTTTTCTAACAATTTTTTAATTACCCCAAAAAGATTCTTATTGGTTGATTCTGCAACTCCATTGCCTTGTGGGTAATAGTTTGAAGAATATTTCAAGACAATTTTTTGATTGTATGCCCACGAAATGAACTTAGCAGAAGAGAAGCAAGAAACATTGTCACATACCAAAGTGAAGGGTACCCCAAACCTAGTTGTGATGCATTCGGTGAGGAATTTGATCACAACCTCTGTTGTGTTGTTCTTACAAGGTATATCCTCTGTCCATCTTGTGCAGTAATTAGTAGCAACCAAAATAAACTTGTGTCCTACAAAAGAATTTGGGTTAATGACCCTGATAAAGTCCAGTGCCCATTGGGCAAATGGTTTTACCTCGTAGACAGGCTGTAATGGAATGGCTGAATGGCGTTCTTTTGATGCAGAGATCTGACATATGTGACATGTTCTTATATGTTGATGGGCATCTTTAAACACACATGACCAGTAATAACTAGATCTGACGATCTAGTGTGCCAATGAGTCCGTAGAACCATAACGTGTGCTGTGTTTCCCATGAGATTCAATGATCACATGTTTAGCCTCTTACTGATCAAGGCATCGTAGGTACACTCCCTCGAAATTCTTCCTATATAGCAATCCTCCTTTGAGAATACAATGAGACCTCTTCATTCTCAACTCTCTCCTTTGAGTGGCATTCATTCCCTCTGGACATCGATTATTGAGAATGAAGCTGATGATATCAACATACCAAGGGTCATTGGAAAAGGACCGAGTAGTGTATTGCTGGAAAATAATGTTCTCACCAGCATTCGCCATGGATTTAGGTAGGCCTGTTCCTTTGACAAGTTTCATAGGGTGTATCTCTAGATCGAACTCTTACAAAATGGCCATCCACTTCCCTCTTCTTTCTCCGAGCTTGCTCTGCATAAGTAGAGACTTTACAGCAGCATCATGAACTACAACAACAATTTTACTTCGAAGAATGTAGTGCCTTAACTTCTTAACAGCTCGAACTAGTGAAAAAGCTTGTTTTTCAAAAGGTGGGTACTTAACTTCATCATTTTTGAATGGAGAGCTCATGAAAGCAATTGGCCTCTCCTCTGCCTCTCCT
>VDFB02026320.1:175669297-175682625 GCA_007258455.2 Sequoia sempervirens
AGAGTTCTAGTATAAATCTTGGGGTTAAGGTTATTTATTTCTTGATATTAGTTTATAAATTATATTAATTATTCAATATAAATAAATTAAATAAAACTACATCCTATCTAATGTATACATCTATAAAGGTTTGATTTGGTGTATGCAGGGATTATTTGCAATGCATTGGTATACTGGTTGATCATTCTACTATATTTAATATAATTAAATAAAACTAAATATTATTTTCAAAATAATTCACCAATAAATAATTATAATTTGAGAATAAATTAAGAAATGAAAAAATATATAAAATAACCTTTTTTATATCTTTGCATCCAAATGATTTCATTTTGTAAAATCATATTAAATTCCAACTTCAAAAAATTATAAAATATTTTACATGCTTATTTTTTATATTTTTGAGTTGAATTGTGTTGTTCTTTAAATTTGAATAACCAATCATAAAGCAAATAAATAATCAAATCAACACAATATTTAAAAACTTAAATTTCATTTTAAAATTAAACTATATTCTATTTTCTAAAATTCATAGAATATTTATTACTTAATTATTAAATTCATAATTAATTAAATTATAATGATTATGTGATATAAATGAATTAAATATTAAATAGAAGTACATGATCCCTTTAAAATAATTCAACAATCAAAGACTAAAATTTAAATTTAAAAGTATTCTTTATATTGTATTTTTTTCATTTGTACATACAAAATATAAAATAGTTGAAGTTGATAAGTTTTAAATTTATTAATTATGATGATATCCAAAAACTAACAAGAGTTGCAGAGCAGCGAAGTTCCTGCCAAATTGTGCAAGAATAGTCATGTTTTTATTTGTTGTGTCTACTATGTTTTAGCAAAAATGTTGATATTATAACAACTTAATAATAATCTTGAAATTTTTCAAATGGTGACATGTAATACCGTAAACAATATCCAAAAATAAGACAAGTTGTTACAAATAAGAAACATGTATTGTCCTTTCAAAATTAACAATCTATGTATTCAGATCAAATACAATGAACAACCTACATTGCTTATTAAAAGTGAAATTATAAAACAAATTGTAGATTTATTTTATTTTTCTTCTATAAATATAATTTTTTTATTTGTCGTCCGCCTAGTAATGCCTACTTCTCCTTTTAATGAATGTTTTATTTTGCAAGGGTTGATTTAGTGTTGCCGTTGATCTATTTCCTGCAGATATCAACGATGCCCACCATCCTGTGATAGGGAATTCAAGGATCACGAAATCACGGGTGGGCGCCACGTGTCCTATCCGGGGGAGCTCAAGGGTTGATTTAGTGCTGCCGTTGATCTATTTCCTTCAGATATCAATGGTGCTTGCCATCCCATGATCGAGAATTCAAGGATCGCGAAATCACGGGTGGGCACCACGTGTCCTATCCGGGGGATCAAATTTGAGCTATCGCTGACCAACTACCATTTGATCTGAGCCGTTCTCAGCCATCCCGCGATGGTGCTTGGGTTGATTGCAAAATCATGGGCGAGCGCCACGTGTCTCATCCGATAAAGCTTAAAGAGTAAAGGAAACACTAGCCGACTTTAAATGTATTAAGGGGCGGATTACTAAAGTGTTCTCAAGATGCACATGTTCTAAATCCACGGATATGTTATAATCTCGCTGGAAAAGTTGTGCGAAGGTTAACGACATGGCTGGTGACTGTGTTAAAGGAACGAGATCAATGGCGCCTGCTATCCCGCGATCAGCGATTACAGGGATTGCGGTATCACAGGCGGGTGCCACGTGCCCTTCATAAAGGATGAAATCTACGTGACCATTGATGAGTTGTCTCTTCAAGATTGATGGTTTCCGCCATCCCGTGATTAGGAATTTTGGGATCGCAATGTCGTGGGTGCCTGCCACGTGTCTCATCCAATGAAGCCTAAGGAGTGAAGAAAGCATTGCCGATTTTAAATGTATTACGGGGCGGATTACTAATGCGCTTGTAAGATGCACGTGTTTTATTTCAACGCAAATGTTATGATTTTAAGGGAAAACTTGCTCGACTGTTAAAGGAAAGGATGGCAACCATTTTTGAAGGAGCAGGCTTTATGGTAAAAAGATCGACGGTGCCCGCCATCCCGCGATGATAAATCAAAGGATTGTGATATCGTGGGCAACCACCACGTGGCATTCCTTCGCGGCGTATGACATAGTGGGCCCCTTATTTCCGTGTTGGTGATTATGTCAACCTGTTTTGAAGATGGCAGTTGATGATTTGATCAAACTGAAGGATCAACGACTCAAATTTAAATATGTATAAAATTATGGTTAGAGTCATTCGTGTAGCCCGTGAGTGAGCTTTAATGGTGGATGAGACATCCACTGGTGGAATTTGATCGACATAAAATCAATTTACTCATCTCATTTGTATCACAAAGCATCCAAGTATTTCGTGAAAATAGTTTCAGAGCCAAAGGTGAAATTGCGAGCAGCTACTGCCAGAAATTGGAGTTTGTGCGAAAAAAGCTGTGAGTTAATTTTCTCTATTTCCCAGTCATTCTGCACCTAAATTTGGGAAAGAGGGGGTCTTCTATGCTTGTCACTGAGTTCATTAAAATCTTTTGTTAGGGCTATTGTTTATACATAAATTATGAGGAATTGTGGTATTTTTACTCTATAATTTCCTATCTCTGCTTAGTCATAGCCACTTCAAGTGTAACATTGTAGTGAGGCCCTAGTTTATCTAAAATGGTGCCAACCAAGCAGCACTCTGGCCACATTGAGTATTTGGAAAGAAACTTGTACGATGATTTCCTAGATCAATTTCCATTATCAACAAATGAGAGAAGGAAATGTTTGGTGTTGATGCCAGGGAAAATCCTAGGGGAGGGGTTGGTGTGTAATAATTCCAACATTGTTGATGCTAGGGTTCCACTCACAGGCTTAGAAATGTTCAGATTATGGTATGGACAGAGGAATTGTTCTCATCCTTTTTTAAATGGATGGATGTACGACATGGGAAAGCTGGTTGTTCCAAATGTGTTCCCTGATGTGGACTTACTTAGAGCAGTGGCCAAAAGATATGACCCTATCACATGGGTAATCAGAGATAATGATGGAGGGGTTCTATTAGAAATTAACAGAGATGTTATCCAATAGACTTTGATTTGAGTGAGTCAAGGATGACTTGGTTCCTATTAATCTCGGAAGAAATGAAGTAGGAGTATAAAATTAAAATATCTTTTAGGGGTTAAGCCGCTTCCACCTCATCCGGCAGTAGGGGGTTCACAATTTCACATCAGCCCTAGTGACCAGAAACCCTTTAGATTGAATTGTTTTGGAAAGCCTTTCCTAGCTACTTTCTATTCACTATGTCAGATTTTGGGTTTCAGCCCTGGTGCAGTAATGTCGATTGCATACATGTTCATGGGGGTGCAAATACAACACCCTAACTTCTCTGTAACATATGACTTTGCTTCTTTTTTGGCGGAGAGGATAGATGAAGGGCTGTCAAAGCTGCAGAAAGGTGATACTAGTACTCAATTCTTTGGTATTCCATGTTGATGCATATGTTCTTGTTTAGGAATGCTAATTTCTTTGCTGAGAAGATAAACTTAAGGCAATCGGTTAATGGAGAAAGATTGCAAGTACGTGATATGGGTCGCAGATTTGTCCTTCCGTATTGCTAAGTACCGCTATGTGTAATTTGATAATTGTTTTGTTGCAAGATTGAGGGCTAGATTGATGGTAAATGCACCTAGGATCCTCAGAACCCAGATGATTTCCTTAGGGCCTCTAAGGAGAGGAAACCGAATTGAGGGTTTTACATAACTCTGGGTGACATTATCCCATATCCAAATAAAGATCAGTCTCCGAGAATATATGGATTTCAAGGAACCCCTCACATACTACTATAATGTGCCACCAAGACTAAAGTTTGCAGAAGTTATGGGCGATGGGGTGTATCTTCTGCCAAAGATAACCTAACTCGAAAGGGAAGGGAACATTATTCCCTCGACATACAATAGTGTTTGACCTTACTTTTCAAAGGGAGGCTAGACACATTTTGACAAATTCTTTGTTGATTACCATTTGAGATTTGGTCCAAGGTGACAACATGATCCTGAAGGTTTCTTTGCTCTTTTCAGACAAAGAATAAAAGGTGGAAAATTTGCACATGAGTTTAATTTCCCTCAGGACCTGATCAGGAATTAATTTGATTTAAATAGACAGGAATTGAACAAGGAAAAGTGGATAGCTTTTAGTAAGCTACTGGATATTGTGCATGAAATGGATCTGACGTATGATCCATTGATGGAATTCACTCCATACTACAAGATAATTTATTTTTTAATGAAGAATTTCAAGGAGATAATCGACACCTTGACAACCAAAAAGATAAATTTAAGGCTAAGTCTGGATATACAAGGACAAAGTGATATGCCAATTGAAACAAGGCCAGTATGTCAGCCTACAGAAAGGCGGCCCATCTATAGGAGGAAAAGGGATATTGGCAGTGATGAGGAAGAAGTAGACAGAAAAGGGAAGAAAATAATGAAGGTGCCTTCACGACCAAGCCCAAAATTCAAAGTACCTGGGGCTGTCAAAATTATTGAATTAAAATCTTCACCAGAGCGCAGTCCCCCATCACCACCACTTGAGCCAAGCCCTGCGAGGCAAAGAACTAATCACCTACTTGAGGATCTCACAGATGAAATTATTGTTACTGATCAAGACATGCAAGTTGGTATGCCGTCCCCTCCTAGGTCAGCTGAATTGGTTCTATCTGATTTGGATATGAAGGGTAAGAGTGTGTAGGATGCAAGAATGGAGGCTTGCAAGGAGTTCTTAGATGACAATGCATTTGTAAAGACTCCTGTATTCTTGCAATTGGCATGGAGGATGAAATTTGAGGAATATCAAAATAAATGCAAGGAGAGAAGAGAACTAAGGCCTGACAGGTCATATCAAGAGAATGATGAAGAAGTGAAAGCCGAACTAATGGAAGAGTTCAAAAACATCACTCCCCGAAGGAAGACAACCAGTGAATCAAAGCTGGTTTTGATTTTTCCTCGAATGGGACATCGCAGATGCTGGCTTTCGCCATTATGAAGTCCAAGAATCCTTTTCGGATTTTGAAGAAGAAGCAAGGCAAGATACAAAAATCTGCTCGAAGAATATGAGACTTTGACAATTTGGGCATTGGCTCCACAAGGAAGAAAGCTACATTGCTGATATTAATCCAAATTTCAAAGGAGGATTAATAATAAAGAGGGCTTTAGAGACTACAACAACCGGCCAATAGTTTAACTGTGAATGTGGCCAAGTTGGCCCAAAAGACTGCTGAAAGGGAGGAGGCTGAAAGAAAGAGCCTAATGGAGAAGTATAACATTTTAATTGAAGAATATAGTAAAATGCAATAGAGGAATGTTGAGCTGCAAACTGAAGTAGAAATGTTCAAGTATAGACATACTGGGGAAACATCCAATGCTCCAGGAACCAACACATCAACTCCCACAGCAGGGTCAATGCCTCCTGCTTCTCTAAATGTTTCTACACTAGGGTCTCCCATTCAAAATTCTGCTCTTACCCCTCCTCTAGAACAAGTCGATGAACAAACAGAGTGCTTTGTTGATCCAACAAAGAGGCAACTCATGCATGAAATTGATCAATTACTGATCCGGGGGACAATTTTTCAGTGAAAATTGAAGTGTTCCCAATACTCCAGATTTCAGCTTCATCAGAAAGAGAACGACGTCCTGATTCCAATGCAACTTGAACGGGGAAAAAAGGACTCTGTTTGTGCAAGTTACGGCTAGTCAAACTTCCAGTCAAACTGGCTTCAGGGGCGTCCAAAAGGTGAAAAAAATAATCATCTTAGAAATCGACGGAATCAGCGTCATCGTGGAAAGCTCGTCGAGATGATTCTGACGACGTTCATTTCGTCGAAATCCGACGTCGTATGCTCAAGTTAGAAGCAGTCAAACTTCAGTCAACTTGAAGGTACAAGTGCTAATGTCATTATGTTGACGTGTCAGTCCGTACAGTACGGAAGCCAAGTGGAAAAATTTTGGCCTGACATGTGGTAGGTGACTCAGATGTACGGACCAATCATAGCACGACACGTGTCCCATCCGTACAGTACGGCATCCGATTGGCAGTCCAGTCAGCGGCTTCATTATCAGACACGTGGCATCCGTACTTGGACGTGGACGGCTGAATCAGCTATTTCTGGCGAATGGTATTTAGCCACGTCGCAGTCTTGTCATCCTTGTCAGCGTTGATGTGGCTTTTCTGGCGAGTAGGATTGCGACATGTGTCCTGGTCGTATTTGGCGCGCAGATTTGTTTGTTTTAACAAAATAACGGAGGGATTGGAACCCGTGATCTCCGCGGGAACAACGATGCCCACAACCGTTGCACTGGCCGAACGCCTCAGTACTGATATGGCACTTTTTGGTTTTGTTTAATATTTTGAAGATTTGTTGTTTAAAACCAAACGGCCGGCGGTTTGAACCCGCGCCGGCCGTTCTATTAAAAGACAAGCTTACCGTTGCACCACGGAAGCTTTCTAATATATATGTGGACGCAAACTCTTTTGAAAGGTTGTTAAAGCTGAATTCATAACAAATAGCCTATTAAGTCCAAAACAATCAAAACTACCTCTACCAACCTAAACCAACAAAGTAAATGGAGATATCAGAGGATGATACGAACTGATCAGGGAAGATATGTATTTATTTTGGTGGTTAGGCCTAATTAGGCAAACTTTTTGTATAAAAGGAGGGGTATAGTCCTTGTTTAGAGAAGTCCAGGTGGAGATAGCGAGAGAATTCTTGAGAGATTGAAGACGTTTCTGCACATCAGAGTAATTTCATGCTGCTGTGCTTGAAGGAGATAGTCTTGAAGCCATTGTAATTGAATTTGGAGCTAATCGGATCGGTCCTCCATTGGAGAGGGGCCCGGAGATGTAGTCCTTAGGGACGAACTCCGTTATCAATTGTGGTTTCGTCTCTCTATTTCTTCTCTCTTTCTTTCTCAGTTCATTATCTTGGCATTTATTTTATGTTATGTTCATTTATTTATTTGAGCATTTTAATTATGTAATCATTTATGTTAAGCGTTGTAATAATTGATCTTTTATGTTACGCATTTTGTAAGCAATTAGTCCTAGATCCTAAATAGATCAAGTTGGTATCAGAGCTTTGTGTGTGGCTTGTATTGCACTTTGAATGCTAACGAGATCCAGGTTGCAACGAGGCGAAGGAGAACTTGAAGAATACAATCCAGAAATCGGAAGACGAAGAGTTAATCAACCGTCACAGATGGAAGAAAAAGAAGGTGGACAAAGTTCAGAGCTTAGTGTCAAGGATTTCCAGAAGCTATTTCTTGACATGAAGGCAATGGTGGACGAACTTTATGTTGAAAAGAAGAAGCACGAAAAGGGAGGTTCTTCAAAGCACAAGAAGCAGGAAGATCAGAAAGACACAGAGGGGAAAGCTCCAAAAACTCCTTCTCCTCCATCTTCTCCCTCTTCTTCTTCTCCCCCTTCTTCTCCTCCTTCTCCTTCTCCTTCTTCTAATGTAAATCCATTTAAGAGCAAGTCTAAGCCTGTAATTAAGCTTGATGTAAAATTTGAGTTACCTAAATACTGTGGGGAGTTAAATGCTGAGAAGTTAGATGATTGGGTCCAACAAGTAGAAGTATACTGTAGGATTCAAGGCCTAGTAGAAGATGCTTCTAGGATTCAATTAGCAACTCTCCGGTTGGGAGGTACAGCTCTCACCTGGTGGGAGAGTAAAACTCGTGAAGAAATTGCTCGCCATGGTCATGTTAATATGTCTTGGATGGAGTTTGTTGCTGCCCTTAGGAAACAATTCTACCCTTTAGGTTACATGCAACAGTTAACCATGAATTGGCAAACCTTTAGGCAAGGTAAGGGGCAGTCTGTCCAGGAGTATACTCATGAGTTTAGGAAATGGGCCATTGCTCTAAATGTTCCCTTGTATACCCAAGACACATTACTTAAGTATATTGGTGGTTTACATTCTTACCTTAGGCACACTATTTTGATGTTGAGTCCCAACAATCTAGACGAGGTGTCTGTTCAAGCTACTCATTTAGAGTCAAGGGGTAAGAATAATTTTAGTGATAAATTTTCCAAGAAGCCATCTAAGTTCGAGGGTAAGTCTAAAGGGAAAGAAAAAGACAAAGATAAAGGCAAAGGGAAGAAAATAGCTACAGCTAAGAAAGAGGGTGAGAAACCCACATGCTCCCATTGCAAGAAAGAGGGGCATGATGATTCAAGATGTTGGAAGCTTCATCCTGAGTTGAGGCCGAAAAGATATGGAGGTAATAAAGGCAAGCAAAAGACTACTGCAGTGATTCAACAGGATCTTGGTTCTGACTCCGGAGATGAGACAAAGATTGTTGCTACCGGAATCCAAGGTAAAGGGAAAGGTATATCTCTCTCATCTGATGCAAGTTTTTCTAATGCCAGTGCAAGTACAAGTAAAGAATCTTCTCCTAAGGTTGATAAGAAAATAAATGAATTGTTTCACATTCGTGTTGTAACAAAACATACTAAGATTGATACTCTGTTTGATACGGGTTCACAAGTCAACTTAATATCTGAAGAAGTTGTAAAGAAACTTAATTTGGCTACAACACCTCATCCAAAACCATATCCACTCGGATGGGTTTGCGATGATGCTCAACTACAAGTAACTAAACAATGTAAATTGAGATTTGCTATCACTGCAAACTTTGTAGATGAGGTAGAAGTCGATGTGGTCCCTTTGGATATTTGTGGGCTTGTGTTAGGGAGTCCTTATCTTTATGACAGAAAAGCAATCTTTTATAGAGGGGAGAATAAGTATCATCTTTTTAAAGATGGGGTAGAATACATTGTACGAGCACATAAGGTGAAGACTAATCTTACACTAGTTAATGCTGGTCAAATGAAGAGGTTGGTCAATTCAAGTAAAAACTTTGTATTGATGCTTGTAAAAGCCAAAGAAGATGATAAATCTGAGGTATTCAGTCAAACTTGGGAAGATCATGTAAGTCATGTAAAGAAAGTCTTTGATGTATTGAGAAAAGAAAAACTCTATGTAAAGATGTCTAAATGTGAATTTTCTAAGACATCCTTAGTGTACTTAGGCTATGTCGTAGGGAATGGTCAATTGAAAGTAGACCCGAAGGTCGAAGCTATTGTAAACTGGCCTAAGCCAAGTACAGTCACAGAGGTCAGAAGTTTCCTAGGTGCAGTTCAGTACTGGAGAAAGTTTATTGCAAATTTCTCTTATATAGCATCACCATTGCATGCATTAACCAGTACAAGGCAACTTTTCAGTGGGGAGGTCCACAGCAGAAGGCTTTCGACACTTTGAAGGGAAAGTTGAGCACCGCACCAGTTTTGGCCTTACAGATCTACATCAACCATTTGAGATCGAGACAGATGCGAGTGGGTTTGCCATGGGAGCAGTACTCATGCAAGGAGGTAAACCAGTTTGCTACCACTCTGAAACTTTTTCAGGAGCAGTAAGTAACTATCCCACATATGATAAAGAACTTTATGCTTTAGTTCAGAGTGTTAAAAAATGGAAACATTACATAATGGGGAAAGAAACTGTAATCCACACTGATCACCAACCACTACAATATTTGCACTCACAAACTAAACTGCAACAAAGTAGGCACTTTCGGTGGATGGGTTTTCTACAACAGTTTCATTTGGTTATTAAGTATAAGAAAGGAACCCATAACAAAGTAGCAGACATGCTCTCTAGACCTCCTATGATGAATGCTTTGATAATCCTTCAGAATAGTTCTATGGTTCATGAAAGTTTTCAGGAACAATATGCTAATGATGAGAACTTTAAGGATATCTATGCTGCTTTAATGAATGGTAAACATGTAGAAGAGAAAGATTATTATGTGCAAGATAAACTGTTATATCACTTGGGTAAATTATGTGTTCCAAAAGATGAACAAGCACAGGTGATTAGAGAAGCACATACCTCATTGATTGCAGGACACTTTGGGGTAAAAAAAACATTGACTCAGCTGTAGAAATATTGTTATTGGCCTCAAATGCAAGAAACTGTAACTAAGTATATTAGAGGTTGTGTTATGTGTGCAACTAGTAAACCTAGTAACAGGAAGTTGGGTTTGTACACACCTCTACCTGTACCTTCTCGTCCATGGGAAAGTGTGTCAATGGACTTTGTTGGGGGGTTACCTATGTCTAGGAAGGGACATGATTATTTGTATGTAGTAGTTGATCGGTTCAGCAAAATGTGTATCTTAATGCCATGTAAAAAGCAAGTCACTGCTGAACTGACAGCTCATTTGTACTTTCAATTTGTATGGGTTCATTTTGGGTTGCCTACTTCTATTGTATCGGATCGAGATTCTCGATTCTTGGGGAATTTTGGTCAACTTTGTGGGGACTCATGGACACCAAACTGAAGAAGAGTACAGCCTTCCATCCGCAGACCGACGGGCAGACAGAGGTTGTAAATCGTGGATAGTTGCGTGCATCTACCGAGGTTGGCCACAAAGTAAGCATCCTAAGTTGTGGGATGAGAGTCTTCATTATGTTCAGCATGCCTACAACCATGCAGCACACTCTTCTACTAAGAGGTCTCCTTTTGAGACATGTTTTGGTTATGTGCCCAAGACACCGATGGATTTTGCTTTTGGGAAAGATGATGTTGAAGATGGACGCCATGATGCAGAGAAGGCTTTGAAATTCATCCAGAAAGTCCAAGCAATTCATCAGGCAGTGGAAGCACGGTTGGAACAGAGCCAAGCAAAATACAAGGTTCGCCATGACAAGCATCGCATTGATCATCATTTTCAAGTTGGAGACAGAGTTTGGTTACATATCAGCAAGGAAAGGATGCAAGGTGAAGGTAAAAAGCTTAAGCCAATTAGGTATGGTCCTTTTGAGATCCTTGAGAAGATTGGTACTAATGCCTTCCGCCTCAATCTTCCTCCATACATGCATATTTACTCGGTTGTCAATGTTGAGAATTTGAAACTGTATGAGCCTCTAATGATCCTAGATGAAGTCTCAGACATTCAAGTTCCATTAGTTGATGACCTTTCTCCAGAGTACATGTCAGAGTTGCCAGAAGATGTTATTCTCGACAGGAATGTCAGAACTTCACGAAGAGGAGATGTTGAGTACCTCAGAGTGGGCCTGAAGGGGATGCATCCAAGCAAAGCAAGATGGATGGAGATTGGTCAAGTGAGGAAACTTTACCCTCACTTACTTTCCAAGTAATCAAGCTTTCGGAGGTCCTAAAGCTCTCCAAAGCGGGGAGGCTCATCCGGGACAATTTTCGCTGAAAAATTGAAGTGTTCCCACTAATTCGTGATTTCAAATTTCATCGAAGAGAACGACGTCCCCGATTCCAATGCAACTTGAACAGGAAAAGGACTGGGCTTGTGCAAGTTACTTACTACCAAACTCTTACCAAACCGGGCTTCGTGGGCATCCAAGGGAAAAAATAATCATCTCGTGAATTGATTTAACCGCGCCATCAAGGAAAGCTCTGGCCGAGATGATTCTCGACGACGCTCGCTTGGCCGAACTACCGCCAGATGCTCAAGAAGTACTAAACTTCAATCAACTTGAAGGTACAAGTGCTGATGTCATTATGCTAACGTGTCAATCCGTACAGTACGGAAGCCAAGTGGACAAATTTTGGCCTGACATGTGGCAGGTGACTCAGACGTACGGACCAATCATAGCACGACACGTGTCCCATCCGTACAGTATGGCATCCGATTGGCAGTCCAGTCAGCGGCTTCGTTATCGGACACGTGGCATCCGTACTTGGACGTGGATGGCTGAATCAGCTATTTCTGGTGAATGGCATTTAGCCACGTGGCAGTCTTGTCATCCTTGTCAGCGTCGATGTGGCTTTTCTGGCGAGTAGGATTGCGACATGTGTCCTGGTCGTATTTGGCGCGCAGATTTGTTTGTTTTAACAAAATAACGGAGGGATTGGAACCCGTGATCTCCGCAGGAACAACGAAGCCCACAACCGTTGCACCGGCCGAACGCCTCAGTACTGATATGGCACTTTTTGGTTTTGTTTAATATTTTGAAGATTTGTTGTTTAAAACCAAATGGCCGGCAGTTTGAACCCGCGCCGGCCGTTCTATTAAAAGACAAGCTTACCGTTGCACCACGGAAGCTTTCTAATATATATGTGGATGCAAACTCTTTTGAAAGGTTGTTAAAGCCGAATTCATAACAAATAGCCTATTAAGGCCAAAAAAATCAAAACTACCTCTACCAACCTAAACCAACAAAGTAAATGGAGATATCAGAGGATGATACGAACTGATCAGGGAAGATATGTATTTATTTTGGTGGTTAGGCCTAATTAGGCAAACTTTTTGTATAAAAGGAGGGGTATAGGCCTTGTTTAGAGAAGTCCAGGTGGAGATAGCGAGAGAATGCTCGAGAGATTGAAGACGTTTCTGCACATCAGAGTAATTTCATGCTGCTGTGCTTGAAGGAGATAGTCTTGAAGCCATTGTAATTGAATTTGGAGCTAATCGGATCGGTCCTCCATTGGAGAGGTGCCAGGAGACGTAGTCCTTAGGGATGAACTCCGTTATCAATTGTGGTTTCGTCTCTCTATTTCTTCTCTCTTTCTTTCTCAGTTCATTATCTTGGCATTTATTTTATGTTATGTTCATTTATTTATTTGAGCATTTTAATTATGTAATCATTTATGTTAAGCGTTGTAATAATTGATCTTTTACGTTACGCATTCTGTAAGCAATTAGTCCTAGATCCTAAATAGATCAATTACAGACATCACTAAGGGTAAAAGAGGAGGGTTTTCTTTCAAAAGAAAAAGAAATTGTTGCTCTTGTTTTGGAGCATTTAAATGAAAAGGTGTATAACAAACTGCCCTTTATACATTCTTTGTATTCTTTGCTATCTGAAGCAAAAAATAATATTGATAGGGATCAGGGGATAGTGATTCCAATAATTCAAAATTGGATCCCTAGGGAAAATAATCTAGATGTTATGACTAAAGCCTCAAGGTTTGATGCAGAATAATAGGCCCCTAATCATTGAAGCCTACTTATATATTAGTTAACTATTGCAAAAAAAAGTTTTCGTATCTCGATGATCTAAGTAGGAAGATTAGGGAGTTGGTAAAAGAACTTCAATGATTGGGGTAACGATCATAATGAATATAATCGATAAGTTGTGGGGAAATCAGAACACTCCAACAATGGCGCGTGATCAAGCAAGTAAAGTCATCAATAATCAAATTAAAAATAATTTTGATGACTCAAATTATGATTTGTTGTTAAATTGT
>VDFB02026320.1:175682725-175700478 GCA_007258455.2 Sequoia sempervirens
CCATATTTTTTGATAATATGTAAAGCAGAAAGAATGATTATTATATGTTAATGAATGAATGTGAATATGTTAATTAATGAATGTTATATGGTATTAATGGATGAATGAATGAGATGTTATATGTTATTAATGGATGAATCAATGATTAATGTTATATGATTGGGTATGCGGAATTGAGAGTGATGTGAGGGGGGGGGGCGGGGGAGCGCCAAATGAGCTTCCACCGTCACGTGGTTGGCCTTGTTAAGTAGATAATATTAAACTATACTCAAAACAAAGAGAAGCTCAATAAGGTAATGCAATTTTCAATATAAGAAATGAATCGTTTGAAGCATCAAACCAATATGCAGTCTGTATGTATGATCAGTCGTCAGTCTCCACAATGGTACATTTCCACGAATATATAATATTTTTTTAAAAAAAAATTTTGCTTCTTCATCGAAATTTCGACAATAACAACTGACGAATCAACAGAAAGCCTCGACGAAGTTTCTATAGCTGCGACGACTATTTTGTTGAACATTCGACGAACTTCTAGTGTTCTTCCGACGCTACTACTTGCCTATTTCGTCGCATATTCGACGAACTTTTGGTGTTCTTTCGACGCTACTAATTTTGTATTTCGTTGCTATTTCGACGAAATTTCCATGTTTCCATGCTAAATGTTTGCCCATTTCGTCGAGCCGATGACAAACTTCTGGTGCAGTTCGTCGGTGGATAAACAAAGTTTTCGTCGATATTCTGACAAAATCCCGACGTATGTCACGATGCTGCCGACCAACGATTCTTCGCCGTTATTTCGACGTTTAATTTTTCGTCGGCCTTGTGACGAAAAAACAGCGACGGAAAATTTTTCGCCATTGCGTCGCTCTTCCGACAGAGATTTGTCGAACGACCGACAAACGACCATCGGAAAATGGTGTCAAATCCTGTAGTGACACACTGTTGTAATTCTGTGCAACATGCTTCTCAATTGGATCACTATTGGTTAATTTTGGCTGGGCTGGTTCTATATTAAAACTCCCAAGATCAACATCACATAAACAATTGATTTGATCTTGTGGTACACAATCAATAAGCTGGTTCATCCTCGGCTCTCTGTACAACTTCACCTCTTGGCCATTTACCAGAATTGTTGCATAAGATAGATCAAATTGAACATTTCCACCAATTGCTGTAGTCCACTATCTTGATAAAAGCATACCAAATTAAGGAGTGTCTATTACTGTTATATTAATATTGTAAGCCACTTGAGGATAAACAACTAGCTTAACTTTAACATCTTTCATTATACCTACCACAGGAACAGGTCGGTTAGCCATTGCATAACATTTTCCTTCATATGTATCCACCCACATGCCTAGTTGTTTCATCACTCCTACAGGCATAATATTCATGGTAGCACCAGAATCTATCATGCAATTTCTCAACAATTTGTTATTTATGAGTAATGCAGTGAAAAAAGGATCAACTTGTGGAGGGCTTGTCAACACATTACTCAAGCAAATTTCTGGAATACTTACTTTATCCTGCTTATTTTTAGCAGCCATCTTATTTTTAGAATTTACATGTTTTTCATTTTCATTTGTTATCAATTGCACTGCACTGTCCCTGTATTCCTTAATTTTCATCATTTCAAGAAGTGGAACAGACATCTTTACCTGAGACAAGGCCTGAGTGAAATCAAAAGAGGAACCTTCTGCCTTAATCATTTTCTTTTGTTTTGATGTTTCTCCTTTGTTCTCTTCCTTTTCTCTTTTACCTGGCTGATTAGTCTTTTGAATTTCTTTGCGTAATTCTTTCATTGCATCCTTTTGGACAGGCTTTTGTTTTCTTTCTTCATGTTGTTTGTTTTCAACCCTTTTCACAATTCCTTGTGTCACTTTTTTCTCTTTCATGAAGATTCCCCTAGGAACACCTTCTTTCTCATTTACTATCCTATTTCTCAACCAGTACTTACTCTTTGCTTCTTCAACAAGAGCGACAAGTAATCTTTCTATCTCCTCTTCAGTGAGTTTCCTCATGCTGCCCTGAGTAAGCATCTCATCAGAATGTTGCTCTGTATAATCTTCTTCAAAATTAGAAAGGATCTGCTGCTCAACCATGTGGACATTGTATTTCTGATTTGAGACATCATACTCATAACCTTCATCCTCTGAAGATGAATATCTCTCCTCCACATGGTGAAAAGTGTTTGAAGTTAAATACACTTTATGATCTTCTCCACTATTTCCCATCAACATTCCTTCCTCTTGCATTCTTTGGGCTACAACGCATTAATCTAGGGAATGTGGCTTATCACAGACTTCACAAAAATAACTATTATTTACCATATAAGTTCCCTTCTTCCTCAATGGATCAGGAGTTTCTTTGTTTCCAGGCCTATCAGTTACAGGCTTTCCATCCTTCCAGTTTGTATTATAGGGCATGTCATGTAACCTCGGCCTTGGCCTATCATTCCTGTATGTGTTCTCCTATTTATATTGATAACTATTGTTTTGTTGAGAAGCTCTTGGGTTTTCTCTCTTATCAATTATCCCAACATCCCTCCTATTATTTTCAATTGTCAATGTTGTCTTCTGAGCTTCAGCCAAGTCTCTTGGGAATCTATTTCTTAATTCATATCCTATTTTAGGATTGAATGCATTCAGGTAAACAATCAAAGCTACAGAGTCTGGCAACTTTGACCCAGGAGGAATTATATTCTGCAGCTTATTGAATTTCCAGTTGAAATCATAGATTGAGTCATTCTGATTTTTTTGAATTTGCATCAATTCGTGAAGAGCAGCATCAAGTGCACTTTGATTCCCATATTGCTCAAGGAACCGGTTTTGAAATATTTGGAGAGAATAAATTGAGGCTGTTGCTAGGATGTTGAACCAATCCCTATCTTCTTCAATAAGAGACATCATGAATAATCTCATATGCAAATCTTCATAAGGAACATCCAAATCCTGAATGAAAGCATTGAAACTCCTTAAATGATCCTCGGCAGTGATTGCATTACTCCCTATAAACTTAGGCACCAGGCCTCTCCAGCTGCCATCCATAGGATAAGGGTACAACTGAAACCTTTCCAAGTCAAATTGTCTAATCATAGTGGTATACTGATGAGGAGGAGGGTTGGGTGGATATTGATACTGGTATATAGGGTTATTATATTGTGCATTTTGCTATGGCACATGATGCTAACCAGGAGGTGGATGATTTGTATGTTGTGTGGGAATATGCGGTGGATGATTTGGCTATCTATATTGATTCCCAATTTGATGGTGAGGGATCCTTGGTGGTTCGGAATACCCAACACCATGATTACCTTGTTTATGAGGTGGTACATACTTTGAGGGGCAACCACTTATGTGAGGAATGTTCTGAGCTTTCTGCAGTTTGAATTCTCTCATTGCTTGTATCATCTGAGCTTTTTCCTGCTCTTCCCTCTCCTTTTTTCTGAGATTCAAACTGTGCTTTAACTTCTTCATAAGTTAAAGATTCATAATTTTCTTGAGGAATTTCTTGATTAGTGGGTCCCTTCTGATTACCTTCCATTGTTTGGTCATATTCATGTTGAATTCTGAGTCATTCAGCTTCAAAATTAGCATGCCACTCTGCCTATTTCTGAGGGTCATAAAAAGGATTTCTTTGATCTTCTGGGGTACGAGGTTCTGGAGTTGAATCATCTTTCTATGTATCATAACTGTTATATGTTTCACCATGAGGTATTGATGACTTGTCTTTGTTTGTCATACACATGTCCTCACTTACCCCTTTACCCTTGTCAGCCTTATCATTTTTGTATGTCCACTTACTACTGCCAGCAGGAGCTCCAGAATGACCTCCCCTAAATTGAGATCTTCTTCCATTTATATTGCAATGTTTTATCAAAGTTGCCACTCACTTTCTTAAAAGTGAGAAAAGATTGTTACTTGTTATTTCCAGTGGAGTCTGTATATAGGATTTCTGACTCTATGATTAAGGCACAGATTCTTTGCTACTCCCCAGTAGAGTCACCAATTTTTTAGCTCTCAAAAACACAGGTTTGAACCACGAAAGGTTGCCAAGCTTTCACAACATTTTAGGGTAACATACAAGGTCAAGAGATTTTGGACCTTCTACTCTTTAGGTACTGCAAGACCTAGGCGGGTGTACCTATCTGAATGATGCAGACTTGACTTATGATTATCTTTCATGCAATAATTTGTCCATGATGGCAAATGAAAATGGAAAAATAAAATAAAATTTGGTATAAATTGTATACCAATATTCAAAACTAAACCCTAATATGTTTGGTTAACAGATGTAAAAATATGAGTGAAACTAAAGAATGAAAAGGAAAAGACCAGTGCCTTATAGGGTATGTGGAGTCAAGAAAAATTTGAAACAAGTACTTCGTTCTGGCAGACATTCAAGTTATTTAGAATTTATTTGGTTTATAGCTTGTATAAACATGCAAGGTTATTATTACTGAGTTCTTCTTAGTGATCCAATTGACATTCTCTAATTACTATGATCAATTTAAAGAATTTAATCTTTACTGGAAAGAAACAATTAATAAACCATACAAATGCAGCAAATGTGCACTGACAAACTGTATATAAACTTGTTACACCAATTCAAATAACTAGAAAACATCATACAGGAGACAAATTTAATAATGCTTTCAATGAACACCATAAAAAACCGATACCAAAAACAACTGCACCATTGTATTAGATTTCAATTGATATCTTCATGATTTTACATATACAACACAGTCTCATCTTTGCCAAAAAATTGTATTCTACTGTATCCCCGCTATCCTCTATCCTATTATGCTTATTGTGCCCTTCATTTTGTTTTCAAAATGGACATTTATACATTGAGAATACGAAAGGACGCATCCTTTCAGAAATGGGAAATATCATATTTTACAAAACAAAAGATAGAGGATAATTAGGCTCTATTTAACCACAAGTGAATTTTAGCGAGGTGATCCAAATAATCCTGGCGCTCGTATGTGTCCGCATCTCCAACAACATTCCAGATCGTGATTTCCATCTTGACCATCTCCTCATTGTGCTCGCTCACTTCCTCCAATGTTGTATCCTCTACAGAAGCTAGCCTCATGACTTCATTCAATATTGACTCACATTCACTTTTCCATCTGGTGGCATCCTTCAATTCCCCTTTGTCATCAGAAAATGTAATCTTCTTGGCAACATCAATCAACCGCTGTTCATCCCCTTGTAGCTCATCATGGAAGTTTCGATGGCGATTGATAATATGATTTGCAGCTTCAAGTGCTGCATTGTTAGAAACATCACTTTGGGCTAGTTCATGAAACTTCTCCATAATTCGTCCATCCATTCTTGTATGCTCTTTTAATGTAGCCAGAGTATGGGAGTATTTTCCCCACAGTTTATTTAACCAAGATGTCAAATTATCCTGCCTCTTCTTGACAATTGCTCTGTTTCTTGCAGCCCTTGGTTATACCTTTCAACTACCATTTCAGCTTCATCTTCATCTAAATTTCTAATCATATCATAAAAAGGATAGGGTACATGTTGATACCCTCCAAAGTTAATCTTCTCTTTGGCTGAATTGATATATCCTTCAGGGTCAAAGTTCTTCTTAGGTGATCCTCTCTTCATATTATAATGCAACAATCTATCAAGGATCGAATTATATCCTTAGCCAAAACAGTGAAGTCACCAAAACACAATGTACTA
This sequence comes from Sequoia sempervirens, assembly GCA_007258455.2. Classification (NCBI taxonomy): domain Eukaryota; kingdom Viridiplantae; phylum Streptophyta; class Pinopsida; order Cupressales; family Cupressaceae; genus Sequoia; species Sequoia sempervirens. The sequence goes on from VDFB02026320.1 coordinate 175,688,431, forward strand.
GCCATAAAAACCTACTTCCCAAAAGAGTTGAACTGCATCACACTGTAGTAATCCATCTGTCTGAAAATTTCCAAATATGCAACTCTGTTTGGAACTGTCCTTTGCAGAATGAAAGGGGCATCCTCAAATCCATATACTCTGATCACTGTAGCTCCCTCCAAACAATACCAATCTCCCTAGTTATGATCAATTGGCCCATTGAAGTCCTTTGGCCGCAAGAATCTCTTAATCTCATTAGTCAATGAATAATTACAAGGATACTTATACAATCTGTACAATGTTTTCACAAAATGTTCTTCAAAATGGATGAAACTAGAATTAGCAAACCTGCTGTCCCAAATAGCAGTCCACAACTGAATAGGCAATGCTTCACCATCCTTACCAATTTAAGAAATTCTCATTTCTAGAGGCCATACTCCCAACTCCTGTCCAAAATATAACACCAAGTGCATCAACAATGAATAGTGTCTAAGATGAACAATAGAAGCTCCACCTTTGATGGTCATCAATCCTAAATCAAGCTCCCTAGAAATGTATGAGGCATAGTCAAATGGCCTAGAATTGTGATACTGGATATCTGCTGTGATAATCATTGGCACAATTGACATGAATTCTGGGGCATCCATTCCCAACACCTGACACACTGAGAAACATGTGTACTTCATATAGGGCTCAAACAAGTCCACATGATAAGGAGGCCCCTCACTATCTTGCAAAGGATCTGGCTTGCTGCCCTGTTTAATCCTATGAATTGGCAACCTCCAGCCCTTATAAGTAGTATCCATTCTTGAAAATTCTTTCTCCAATTCTTCACAACTGATCTCCTCATTGCAGAACCCTTCTAATTTGAAAACCTCACCTATTGCTTCTTTTGACACATATATCTATGGTTTCCCAGACGGGTCACATATAGCCTTATGTTTTGGATCATAATGATCTGCAATGAATTTTACTAGTTTTGCATTCACAAATACATTAGGGCAAACCAGTTTCCCTACATTCAGCTTCCAAGGATTACAAACTGGTTCAAAACGGTTTCTCCTATGATAGTGAAAATTGAAAAGTTCATACCCTCTTACGGCAGGCCAAACATCACCTATGAACTTGCATTTATCATCTAACTTATCAACTTCTACCCTAAGTTGTGCGGACCTTCTGGCTTTAGGTCCTGAACTACGTAACTGGTCAATAAGATCTTGGTTTAACCTTTGTTCAGTGCCCTCATGCTCTGTATCAACCTTTTGTTTCTTTCCTTTTGACTGACTACTCTCACCAAGCTTTCTACCCTTGGCTTTTCCAGAACCAGAAGATGCCATTCTTCAAGACTACAGAACTTAAAATTAGAAATCTGAGATGCAATTACTTATAGTATTCTGCTTGAGCTCCTCAGACTGAAAGAAGTCCTGGTTCTCTGTTCACCTTGCCAATTCTTCTGCAATCAATTTGGTACTGAAGAATTGATTAAACCTTTGCTATTATATCCCATCATGCCATTAATGAAGCATGAATGAAGGGTCATTTGAAACTGGCACTGTTGCATCAAATGTCTTGTCAGTGAAAGATTTTCAAATCTGGGGCGAAGTCCTTTTACAACGTTTACTTAACCTTTCACCAAGACTTTTGTGGTCTTACTGACACCTGGGATCAAATTGATGACTACCGCTTCTATTTTTCATGTCATTGGGACAATTCCAAGTCAAGGAGATGTTTCATAGAGTTCATTATGCTATACTGAGATATGTTCTTCAATGCATTTTCCAGTCGCTGAGACAAGATCACCCCTTTCGCCGATGAAAATAATCTTATCGATGAAATAAATTCCATCGGCAAGACTCTGAAAACTCAGAAAGACTCATACTGACACCAAATGTCTCACCAAACCCATTCCTCCAGATCACTTCATTTGGTAAGACTCTTCCTGAAATATTCAATCAGTGAAACCTTCTCATTTCGGCGAAACTCATGCCGATAACCCCTTTGCACCTTATCGGCAAGACCTACTGCCTTTGGTAGGACCTTACTCTGATAGTCTTCTGTTTGGCCGATACATTACTCCATGCGCTAGTCGGTAAGACATGCTGACTTCGCCATGACATTACATCAATGCCTTAACCTTTTGTCGATATATTTTTTTATATGCCGGTCAGCAAGAAAAAATACTTCGCCAAGACATTCTCTCGAATACCTTTAGCTTGGCCGATATACTTCCACATGCGCCTGTCGGCGAGACACAATGTATTCGCTATGAATTCACTCCGATGATGATTCCTTTGCCGAAATGACTCTTTTCTGTCGCCGAAACAAAAGAAGTGTGCTACCAATAGTCTGCAACAAGCATACATTAGTGAAAAATACATAGGTCAGGGGTACTTTCACAATGTCTTGGCGATATGGGTAATATAATTGAATGTGAAGAACTGGATGGATTCAATTGGATTTTATGACAAAAAACAAGCAAGATGCCATGAGAGGGGAACCTTATGCTGATGATGAGGACTTATTTTGGAAACTCATGAATGCAATTGACTATAAAAATTTCAAAATTTTATAGTTCTAATAGGTCCCTCAAGGGAGAAAGTCGAATGTTACTGATATTAACCCAAATCTAAGAGGAGGGTTGATAATAAAGAGAGCTTCAGAGACCTCAACCACAAAGGCTACTAATTTGACTGTAAATGTGGCCAAATTTCCCCAAAAGATTGCTAAAAGAGAGGAGGCTGAAAAGAAAAGCTTAATGGAGAAGTACAATGCCATAATTGGGGAATATGGCAAGATGCAACAAAGGAATGTTGAGCTGCAGACTGAGGTGGACATGTTAAAGAACAAGTAGATTGGGGAGACATCAAGTGCTCTAGGGATCAAAACATTTCCTTCCACATCAAGGTCAGTGCCTCTTGCTTCTCCTATTGTGTCTACACCAGGGTCTTCTAGTCAAACTGCTTCCCTTAGCCCTACTTTAGAGGTAATTGATGAAGAAATGGAATACTTTATTGATCCTTCAAAGAAGCAAATAATGCATAAGATTTTAGAGTTACAAGCATCCTTGAAGGTGAGTGATGAGGGAATATTCTTAAAGAAAAGGGAGGTTGTAAATTTTGTATTTAGACATTTAAATGAGAAAGTTGATGACAAATTATCATCTGTGCATTCTTTATATTCTTTATTATTAAGTGTAATAAAGAATATTGATAGGGGTCATGAGGTTGTAGTACCATTAATTGACAGATGGATCCCTAGGGCCAATGATCTTGACATCATGTATAAAGATTCAAGGTTTGATGTAAATAATAGGCCCAAATCATTAAGTCCTACTTAGGTATTAGTTAAGTCATTACAAGGTTTTCAGACCTTACCAGATGACTTGAGTAGGAAGATCAGAGAATTGGTGAACTTTGATGATTGGAGCGACACATTGCTACCTACCATAATTGATGAGCAGGGAAATATCAGGTCACTCCAACAATGGTAGGATTGGGCAAATGAAGTCATCAATTGTCAAATTAGATTAATTTTTGATGACTCAGATTATGATTTATTGGTGAGCTGTATGGATAAAATTATTAGCACTAGTTTATTCTTTGAATCTTTTGAAAGAGAATCAAATCAGGTGGCAGTTAAGTATACACCTTATAGTGACAAGGTAAATGAAGTAATCAATTTTAATTGGCTAACTGATGAGGAATACTAGAAATGGGTAAACGTATATTTAACTGAGGAGTAAATAGGAGTAGGCTGTTAACGGTTGAAAAGTCAGCTGTTGCAGTTACAACGGATTACAGTTTTGTTTTTGGTGGTAGTCTTGGCATGGAATTCTTGAAGCTTTGTTGCTGCATCAATCATTCTTAGCGGGCATGATGAACAAGAGGATTCTCTAGGAAATTGTTGTTGTAAAATTTTTTGGAATGTCACAAAGCGGTCCAATTGGCTAGTGACACATGTGCTTTCTGGCTCGATGCTTGTTTGCTCCTTCATTTTTATAAGAAGTATTTCAAGGCCAGAAGTACGAGATAGCAAGTTAGATATTTTTTGGTCAAGTCTAGGTAGAGTTGCAGAGCAAATTGTAAAGTTCAATGGTTTTAAGGAAAATGCAATTTAGGTTTTGAGTCATTCTGTAGTAGGTTTTGAATTCATGGGGATTTGATGTTTTATGATAGTACTGGCATTTGAATTGAAATGATTAATTCAAACTCATGTCTCTCCATTGTACATGCATATCTAAATTTTGAATAAGATAATCAAGGGTTGTATCGTTCATCTCACTGTTGTGGTGTGTATGATTTATGTTTTGGCTTTAATTCAAGGAATTAATTAAAATTTTTGAATGGGATTGTAGGTGCATATGTTTTGTATAAGGATTTGATAAGTAGTATTGGGTTAGAATACATGTTGATGAAATTGTAAAGCAATGTTCTCAAGGATCTTATATGTTATGTGTTAAATCTATCATAAACCCTTAGATGTTTATGAATTTGACTCCCTTAATGGATATATGGCATTGATCTAAGTTGTACTAATTTGTATGGTTCAGTATTTTGTTTGTCTTTACCTAGCACTTACTACAAATTGCAAATAAATGACTATTTTACACTGTGGAGTGTGTTGTAGTTATCTCATGCTCCAAATAGTTGATATTACTGATGAACATCCAATTCTATTCAGTATTATCCTATTATGTTGAGCTATTAAATGAGATTATCTATTGTTGTTAATGTTGTTTACGATAATGGTGCAGAGGTTGTAAACGCATTAAGGGATCACCCTCCTGGGTCTTGTAGAGCCCAAAGTGTAGGAGGTCTTTAAAATCCTCGTCAGTTGGTCCATAAGTGAACCTTAACCATAAGTGAACCTTGATCCTAATTAATCATAACCCTAACCATACTACAATTGAACCCTAACACTAAGTGAACCTTAACTTAATCCTAACATTAAACCTAATTCTAACCTAATGCTAATTTAACCCTAACCATACAACTAACATAAAAGATTTATTTTGTAACCCTAATTGAACCCAAAATCTAATCATAATTACACTCTAACCCTAATCCTTATCCTACTTGAACCCTTAACCATAATTGAACCCAAACCGTAATCCTAATTACACTCTAACTCTAACCTAAATCAAACCCTAACCATTATCATATCACTAATTAAACCTTAACCATTATCATATCACTAATTAAACCCTAACCCTAATTTTAATTGTAATACTAATTGAACCTTAACCCTAACCCTTATTAAAACCTAACCCTACTTGAACCCTTACCCTAGCCTAAAATTAATCCTAGCCCTATCCCTAATTATTCCTAAAATTAATTGAACCCTGACCTTAGTTGAGTCCTTACCCTAACCCCAACCTTAATCCTAACATTTTCCCAAAGCTTTATACTATAACCCTAACCTAATCTTAACCCTAGTTTAACCCTAATCCTAATTGAATATAAACCCTAATCTTAATGCTAATTAAATCTTAACTGAATATTAACCCTTACCGTAATTGTAACCCTAACTCTAATCCTAGTTGTATTCTAACCCCAACCCTTACCTTGATCCCAAACTTTATCCTAAAACCCTAACCCTAATTTTAAACATCAATTGAATCCTAACCTAACCATAGTCGAATCTTAACCGTAATAATTCCCTAACCCTAATACTAATTAATCTCCAACCATAACCCTAATATTAACTTGTAGCTCCTAATCAAAACCCTAATTGAACCATAATCCTAACCATAACCCTAATGTTGAACCATAATCAAAACCCTAACCCTAAATCCCTAGTTGAACTATTACCCTAACCTAACATTAACGCTAACCCTAACCCTAATTGTATTGAACCCTTATTGAATCATAACCTAACCCTACTTGAATTCTAACCCTAAACTTTACCCCATGTTTTATCCTATAACGCTAATGCGAACCACAACCCTAATTGAACCCTATCCTAACCCTAACCATAATTGAACTATAACCCTAATTAAACCCAAACCATAACTGAAACCCTAATCCTAATTCTAACCCTAATGTTGACCCCAAGATTCATTTTGAAACCCTAACCCTAACCCCAACCTTCACCCTAATGTTGACTCCAAGATTTATCTTAGAGCCCTAATTGAATCCTAACTCCAATTGAACCCTAACCCTAATTAAATTTTAATCCTAAACTTAAACCTAACCCTAATTGAATTCTAACCCAAAAGCTTATCTTAATTATAACCCTAACCCTAATTATAACCCTAATTCTAATTCTAAACCTAGCTATAATTCAAACTCCATTCATAATTATAATTTTAACACTAACCCTAATTCTAATGGTGACCCTAATTATAATTGTAATACTAATTGAATCCTAAACCTTATTAAAACCTAGCGCTAATTTAACCCTTACCCTAGCTTGAAATTAATCGTATCCCTAACCCTAATTGAATTCTAACCCTCACCCTAGTTGAGTCCTAATCCCCAAACCCTAATCCTAACCTTTATCCAAAGCTTTTTCCTATAATTCTAACCTTAACCCTAATTGAACCCTTTTGAACCCTAACACTAATTGAATCCTAATCTTAATTGAACCCCAACCCCAATGGAAACCCTAATTGAACCTTAACCCTAATTGAACATCAATTGAATCCTAATCCTAACCATAGTTGAATCTTAACTGTAATCAAACCCTAAGACTAATTAATCTCTAACCCTAGCCCTAGCCCTAACCCTTTTTCTAACTCTAAACCTAATATTAATTTTAAAACTTTTTTTTGTGTAATAATAAATTAATTATAGTTTCTTTGTATTTAATTTTATAATTTTAAATTGATTTTATATTTGCATTTATTATGAAAATCCTATCTTATTTTAATATTTTTGTACAATAAAACCTTTAGTAAAAGCTTCAACTAATATTATTGAATATTCTTTATGTCTTAAATAAGGTAATTAAGAAACAAATTTTTATGTGTAATAGTGAATTTAGGATATTCCTTTTTATTTAATTTTCTTTTTCTGATTTTAAATAAATTAATTTAAAACTTAAAAAATTATAATTATTTTTCATTCCTTGACAATTTTATTTCTACTCTATTATTTAGAAATTATTTTATTTCTATTTTATTATTTATTTTTTAATTTTAAGTATATTATTTTAGAAACTTACTTTTTATGTGAAGTAATTTAACATATTATTTTTATATCTTATTTATATAAATAATAATTATTATATAAAAAATCTCAAGAGATATCTTGTTTTTTCAAACAAGATATTAATTTAGAGCAATCAAAATAATTTTTTAATTTAAAATCATCCCTCTTCTTTGAATAGTGGCAGCTCGCTCGCCCGCAATATCGCGATCGATAAAGACTTTACAACTTCTAATCACGTGATGGCGGACAACCATGGATCTCAACCATCGATAATCTTGTTTGTTCAACACAGTCGCCAGCTTTGTCATTAACCATCAATCACCTTTCCTACCGAGATTATAACATCTCCGTTGATTTGAAACACATGCATCTCATAAATGCTTTAGTAACCCGCTACATAATGTATTAAAACTAGATAAATGTATCAAAGTATTTCTATCATCTCTTCGGCTTCATTAAATGAGACACGTGGTGCTCGCCCGTGATATCGCGATCAACCAAAACAGTGTGGTGGGGTCATCACGGGATGGCGGGGAACGACTGAGATCAAATGATAATTGATCTACGGTCACGCAATCTTGTCCCTTTGCAAAATATAAAATATTTATTAAGAGAATGAGGGGACATCACTAGGCCGATGATAAACAATGATATAAGTTTTTTTTAAATGACGGAGCATGGGACCATCCAAGACTTACAAAATAATAAAGTCAGGTGAAGGAAATAAAATGATAAATGAAAAGGGGCCCAACCTAGACAAAGTGACGGGGCTTAAGTTGTTTTAAAACCCTCCCCAAAAAGTAACGGCCCAAAAGATCCCACCCAAGGTGTAAGATAAACACTAGGGTTTTACATGAAGACATAGGTAAAACTCCAACCTTAGGCTTTTCCCAAACACCATAAATGACCAGAGACATAAGGAAAGATAAAAATAGAACAAAAAGAGCAAAATTTTGAAGTTCTATCACAAGGAAAGGTCTCCTCACTTCTTGGTAGTGATAGCCTCCTCCACACACAACCCTTAAAAATTATGAATAGAGGAATATAATCTTTGAAGAACTCAAAGTTGATTCTCTCCTACCCGATGCTTTTAGTCATTTTATCCTTACAAAAATTTATAGTGATTACTAGAGGCACATAGACCAATTCTTCATAATAGAATAATTTGATCATACTTTTCCAATGATGGAATTATGAGAAAACCTTAGGTTAAATGAATAATTCCTAGCTAAGTTATTTAAATCATGTCCAACCGTATAAGAGAAGATTGCTGCTATGTGTACCTGGATACCATGGAGAAAGGCTCTTTGGGCTCTTTCATCAATCATCCTACCTTAAAACATACCAAAAGTCTCTAGCAATTAGACATAGGAAGATTTAAGATGACTTAATTTTTTTTTTATTTCCAAAGCATAAACTTATGATGACTTAACCAGGCCTAGTACACACTCCCTCCCCATTAACCACTTAGACATATGGAAATTAAATGTAAATTTGCTGCTATTTTTAGTCATGTAGGTGTCCAATAAACCACTTGGTGGTGTTTCCCTTCAAGTTTATTTACTTGAATGAAGAGAAAAGTCCTTTGATTACAATTAGAGAATACATTTGAGGCCTTGGTTGTGTAACTGGTGGACCATAGTCACATTTAACACTTGTTACAAAGTTTGGGAGTTAAAACATTAAGTAGATTTGATTTGTGATGGACACATTTGGATGGTAGTAACAATAACTTGCAATCTATCAATACTTGATTACCTTATAACCTGTGAAATTCTAGCGATGAAATGATAGATTAATCATAATGTCACCTTGGGATCACATCACCATGAAAGAACTTCATCCAACATCCTTATGAGTGTAGGTACCACCAAATAGGTATTTTTCAGATCTATCTTCCTCGAGTGAGGGAAATTTAGGAAGAGAAGAGGAAAGTGACACATGAAGTATGTGTTGGTGTAATTAATTATTAATTACACTTTGCATAAGTTTACTTAGGCTTTATTTAATTCCTAAGTTATAGGTTTTATCCTTATCTTTTGAGCTATCTTGTTGCTCAAGATAAGATTAGGTTTATGCATCTTTGCTTTTATAAAGAAAATTATCTCTTGTAATATTTTGTACTTCGAATATATCAATTTGCACATCTTTTGCAAATCTCTACTTTTTCATTTTTCTCTTATGTGGAAGGTGATTTTTATGGTTTGCAATCAGATCTTGGTTTCTAACATAGTATTAGAGCCTCGATTTGTAGCCCCTTCTCAGCTTTTTTGGAGGAACATAGTGTAGATCTTGTTCAGAGTCCCTCGAGGGTTCTATTCCTTGAGCATATTTATGCAGCGTCTTGGATCAGATCGGGGTTTTTTGTTGGATTCAGAGCGCTAGAAAAAGTCAGAAATGACTTTTATTTTATTCATTTTCGTCACCGTTTGCTAGATCTGCGAGGGTTTCAAGCTCGGTGATTTTTCTGATAGATCCAGGGGTTGCCTAATTTTTGGAGGACTTTGGGCCCAAACGAACTTTTTCGTTGGATTCGTAGCACCCAAAAACCCCCATTTTCATATAAAATTTGTCCAATTTGGACATAGTCATCTGGAGAGGCAAAATTTTTTTGCCCAAGGGCCGTACGGCCTCTAGGCATAGTTTTCGAGGCTCTTTTTCAAAAAAATATCAAAAAAATATTTAAAAAATCTCAAATTTTGAATGAAAATCTGTGTGGCTAGTGTATTTGGTCGCACGACTCGCTCACCACCGGGTGGCCATCGCCATACCACCGGGCAGCCACCAGCCACTCGGCGACCACCTGCATTCTCCGTCGAGCCACCGCCTATCGCCCACCACCGCTGGAGGTCACCGCCCGAGCTCTAGTCATTGCATTCAGCCCTTGCGGGCTTTGTGGTGGTTGTCTATGTGATCACAGGCTCTGTCGAGATCCGCTCCGCTGATCCTCAGTCCCTGCGGGCTTAGAACAAAGCAGCAGGGTCCTATGGGCGATCGAGCGCCCAACGCAGACCCCTGCCAGGTCCACTAGCCCTAGCCCCAGTCATATGGATGACTGGGGGCTCTGCCAGAGATCCCTACACTTCAGCCCCTAGTCCACCCAGGCGACCAGGGGCCTTATTTTTTTAGCCCCTGAGGGCTGAATCAGACCTTTTTGGACAACTTTCATGGAAACGGGTGTATCTTGGGCATATGACATCCTTTTTTTGTAAACGAGATATCATCAGAAAGCTGTTTCAACATTCTATGCAATGGTGTAGGTGTGATTTTCTGGTTTTGATTTTTTGATGTCTTTTTCAGCCTCAGAAGTCAGATGTTGCCATTTTCACTTCGGGATGCAAATCTTTTGATTCGCTTATCCATTTTTCACGATTTTCACGGCGTTGGAAAGATGGTTTCGGCCTCTATGCAGATCTAAGGTAATTTACAGAATATGTGTACCTTATTTTATGCATGAATTCATTTTTGTTTCATGTGCTAGGTTTGCATTTTCACTTATGTTTCTGTAGTTTTGCATTCTCTCCTTCTGCAATCATTGGGTATTGTAATAACAAACTGATATAAAGTTACATTAAGGGGGGTTCTTACATCCATCTTTCGTATTGGTGACAACTCGCATGAGTTTTTCTGGTTTCTTGTTGTTTCGCTTAGCTTCTTTCTTGCTTAGCTAGACACATTGTTGGTTTGCTTCGGTTCACACTTCACATTGGGATTTTATAGTTCTTGATCCACATTGGTTCAGATATTTCTTATTTGAGGGCCATTTTTTTATGGTTAATGTTCCAGAATCTTGATGGTACTCGTCCTATGGGTAGTTTTAGTTTCAGTTTGGCATTGGCTTCATGAGACACAACTTCTAGATTTGTCATCATTATGGGTTCATTCATCATTTCATCTACTGTTGCTTACAGATTCCAGGGTTGATCCAGTATGTGAGTTTCTAGTGTTCCTTGGCATCAGGTCTACTGTTGCATTTGTGATTCTGATATGGTATTTTGCAAACAGAAATATCTTTCCTTGCTTGTCAGATTTTGGGTTCCAGTGTTGCTTCATTAGAGTTCTTCCAGTGCTTCTTCGCAGCATCTCTCTGAGGGGGGGTTTTTCCCAGTGGGTTTTCTCTCTTTGCATTTGTAAATGAGTACCTGATCGAGCCTTATTTCCGGGACTCATATTTGCATAATAATCTGCTTCTCCCTAAGTTGCACTTATGTGGGGGTGATGGTGTAATTAATTATTAATTACACTTTGCATAAGTTTACTTAGGCTTTATTTAATTCCTAAGTTATAGGTTTTATCCTTATCTTTTGAGCTATCTTGTTGCTCAAGATAAGATTAGGTTTATGCATCTTTACTTTTATAAAACAAATCATCTCTTGTAATATTTTGTACTTCAAATATATCAATTTGCACATCTTTTTCAAATCTTTGATTTTTCGTTTTTCTCTTATGTGGAAGGTGATTTTTATGGTTTGCAATCAGATCTTGGTTTCTAACAGTATGTCTAAAAGAGGGAGATCAACTAGAGGTCAAAATATTAGAAGAAAATTCTATAAACACATGGAATTTTTTCTTGCTGAAGGGGGGTCATGTTCTTATGATGATGAGAGCATAGGTGATGTCGAGGTGCCTTTGAGGTACAAACATCTACGAAAACAATGGGTACCCAGGGAACTTCCTCTCCCTTTCCCTCTCTCTCTCTCATTCTTCCCCTCTCCCTCCCCCCTCCTAATTCTCTCTCTCTCTCTCTCAAGTCTCTCCCTCCTACCCCCTCTACATCTCTCAAGTATCTCTCTCTCTCTCACTCACTCCTATGTCTCTCCACTCTACCCTTAGCCCTCTACCCTTAACCCTTAAATCCTTAAACCCTTAAACCCCCTATCCTCTATCTCTCTTCCACTCCCTCCCTCTCTCTCTCAAG
>VDFB02026320.1:175703323-175717714 GCA_007258455.2 Sequoia sempervirens
CCATAATCTACCCACATCTTGGTTGAGGTCTAGGATTTCATCACACATAGCCTTCATCGTGATGAGTCCAAGCAATTGTGACTTAGCCCAAGTGACAGCTAGGCTAAGGTAGATCTAATGAATGGAAATAGAGGCATACAATTCTTCTTTAATACCTCCACCACAAACATATGCAAGGTGTTGGTTGTTTTTACGGTAAGCAGGTTGATCTTCTAATCTACCTATGGAATTTCCAGTTCCAATAAAGGGCAACTCGAAGGACTTAGACCACCCGATGAGGATTTTAAAGACATCCTACACTTTGGGCTCTGCAAAACCCGAGAGGGTGATCCCTTAATGCATTTACAACCTCTGCATCATCATCATAAACAATATTAACAAAAATAGATAATATCATTTAATAACTCAACATAATATGATAATACCGAATAGAATTGGTTGTTTATCAATAATATCAACTATTTGGAGCATGAGATAAATACAACATTTCATAGTATAAGATAGTCATTGATTTGCAATTTTTAGCAAGCTCTAGGTAAAGGAAAATAAATACTCAACCATATGAATAAGTACTGTGATAGGGAGAAAATACTCGTTAGAAAATGAATAGCAAACAAAAAAGTGCAAATAACAACTACAAACACCCTACACCTCAAGATTGGCCTAATGATTAACTTAACGAAGCAAAATGAAAGATTTCACCTTGTTGAGTTGTCCTTTGGTTGGCTCTTCGATCTTCAATGTTGTATGCTCCTTTGGTGGCAAGAGATGCAAGCTATGAGATGATATGAGGATGGAAAATGAGTGAAAATGGATGCAAGTATGAGAATTTGGCTAAGTATGGCTCAAGAGAAAATTTTGCAAGAGTTTGGCTAGCATAAATGATCCCCCCCCTAAAATGAGAGAAAAAGGGGGTATTTATAGAGAATTTTGCATTCTCTAGGGAAATGGATGGTTGGGATTAAACCAACAAGGCCAAGATATAGGGATATGGTGAGTTGAGAACTCATAAGCCCTCACATCTTGACATGTGGCATATGAAGTGGCTTGAAAAGGATGATGTGTACATGAGTTGGAAGGAGAGTACATGACATGGAGGTACTACATAGTACCTTGGGATTGGGACAATATCTCCTCATAAATAAGGTCCTTGTCCACATGTGGGTGAAAGGACATGTGGGGAATTAAAAATTACTCAAATATCCACATGGGGATGAGAGAAGGAATTTAAAATTCCTTGAAATGCATTGGGGATTAAATGTGAAATAAAATTTCACATGGGGAATGGAGGTGCCTTCTCCAAAAGGAGAAAGCCTTTAATAAGGTTGACTTAGGACACATTAGGTTGACCTAATTAAGTAATTAAGGTTTTGAAAGTACCTGATTAGACAAATTAATGACATATTAGGAGGCAAGGGAGATTAGGAAGAAGTCTATATGTGACTTGATGTGACAAGTCAAAGATCACATAAAGAGAAAAATAAATTTAATATTCTTTGAAGGATAAAAAGCACTAAAAAATTCCCGAGGCTTGATTAGGCTAGCTAGTAAAGGGATTAGAGGAGGGTTAGTGGCTAAGAGAGGATTAGAGGCCAACTTGGTAAAAGTTGGAGGATAAGGACACATCCTGAATCTAAGATTAAGAACAGTTCTACATCTCAATACCGATGATTAGAGAATAATTATTAGGATTAGATAAAAATGATGGAGATGATTATATGAGGAATTAAATAAATGTCATATTTATTTAATTCATTTGATGAAAGTGGGGAGGTATTCATTTAACTAGATAATCTTAGGAATTAGAAGAATTCCAGAGGGTATTAATTAAACAATATGATATTACTTAATTAATGCGTATAAGGGATGTTTAGGATAAAATATAAAATGGATAAATGAAAGTCAAATTAGGTGTCATTTTCCCTTGAAAGATGGTGTTAATGGGCAGCACTCTCATTTCCAAAGAATATCAAAACATAGAACCGAAATACATGGTTAGATTGGGAAAGATGCCCCAGTCATTCAAAGGAGTGACTAGGAAGGGAAAAAAAATGATGAAAATTAGGGATGAAGGATGCCCCCTCGAGAGGACATGTGGGTTCAAGAGAACACGAGTGTTCTCTCAAAATAGAGGAGATGATGCAAGGGGAGATGAAGAAGATGATGCAAAGTGATGGGTAAGAAAGGATGAAAAGGAGGTAGGAGATTGGGAGGGGAGAGTGATGAAGGATGAATGGATGGGGGGATTTTGATAGATGAGAGGATGGAGATGAAATGCAATCCAAATGCAATTTTCCATCGTTAGGAGCACTGATTTTTGCTATAGCAGAAGACACAAGATGCGAAGGTATAAAGAACCAAGGCTGATTCATGTCGAAAGCATAAAACACACACAACAAAAAAGAAGGCTATCCCAACACCCCAAAGTCACAAAGATCTTGGTGGGGCAGGTACTGAGATAACCACAAGTACAAAAGGATGCCCCAACGTAACACAAGACCTTGGGGATCTTGGTGGGTACTACATGGGACAACCAAGAAGACAAAAATAGACATAAAAAGATCAAGATATGCCCCTATGTTGACCAATCAAAACACACCATAATATGATGGATCATGGCAGCCTTGACAAGTGATGATAGGGAGCTCAAATGATAAAAAAAAGCCAAAAGTATCAAAAGATTGCAATCAATTTCAAACTTCCTTTGCCATAGGATCAAGGGGATGGATGGGATTGATGAGGTCTACTAGGAAAGATGCATCCTGTTGAGACCGATGATGGATACTAAACTGAAAGACCGATATGACGCAGGATATTCATAACCGATTGGATCTAATGATACAAGTGGATCTTGTTTGTTAAGAACCAGCTAGATAAGGGCATAGCTCAATGACGTGACACAAGAGACATGAGACAAGATAGGAGACTAACACATCCTAGCAACCTAGGGGCTCAGGGGCCGATCAAAGATTAGCCTTGCCTACGTGAAAGCACAAAGCCATCGTAGTTTGATAAAAGGCTGATGATTGACCATGATGGAGACTTCGATGGATGATAAAGATAGGATGGAGAAAAGGATAAAAGTGGACAATGAAGATTGATGATAGATGATAAAAGAGCAGACAGAAAAAGCATAAAGACCGATGATAGACGATAAAGGAGCCCCGGGGGTGGATCAAATGATCGACCTTGCCTACGTGAAAGCATAGGGGCAATGTAGTTTGACAAGGACCAAAGACAAATGATGGATAAAAGATGATGAGATAACCCTAGATAAGGGGATAAAATGATTGGACCTACACGATGGGACATGATAGACCTGTTAGATGGGATCGAAGGATGGTGACCATGAAGCTCAGGGATGGGATAGTTATCCAAATCATCAAAAGATGAATTAGGAGGATGCTATGATGGAGAGATGAGAGATGAGAAAGGATAGGAGATTGAAAAGATGTGCACAAGAAGCAGAAGTGATGACGATGACATAGATGGCATTGGGTTGCATAGGGAGTAGCCTATAGCTAGAGACCAATGACAAGGGATTATAAGATGGGATGAGAAGAAGGAGATGAGGATTGGGAGATGAAAAGGATTGGTTAGACTGATTGGATAGAGGGATAAGGATTTGGATGAGGAAAAGGTTACCAGATGGATAGATGAAAAGGGATGCTATGATGGAAGGATAGGAAGATAAGGATGGGGAGATGGATATAAGGATTGTTTGGAGGGATAAAAGATAAGGATGGGGAGATGGATATAACAATAAGGAGATGAGGATAGGGAAATAGAATGGATTGCTTTGATGAAATGAATGATGTCTCCAAGGACTATATCACAAAGGAAGATAGATGCCTCCACACTAGATATTCCATGTGCGAGGAGGCATGAAGGATGCAATAGAGAAGGATAGACAAATAAAGGAGTGAGATGGATGAAGATAGGATGCATGGATAAGGAAGGGATATTGAAGGTATCATGATGGGTGGATAAGGAAGGTAGACGAGTGCGAATGAGGATTAGGATAGTGTGTGGATGAGGGGAATGTATGCTAAGAGGTGTCCAAAGCATGTTTATATATTTGCCCCTATCATTATCAAGATCATAAGGAGGATGGAAGGATTGGGATAAATGAGATATGCCAAGTAGGATGTGTAAGATATGTAGGATGGAGGGGATGAATGAAAATTGCGTATAGCAAGAAGACGGGTGCATAGTTGGAAGCATAGCACGAAGCATAGCGGATGGAGGGAATGCATATCAGGAAGCTGCCCTCAAGTGAAGATAGGGATTTACACATGAAACTTGTTTGCCAGGTTTTCATCATGGTACTTATCCAAGGAACTTGTTTGCCAAGTTTTCACCATTGGACGATTGTTTGTCTTTACTATTTTTTTTTTTTTGACTTTTTTGACTTTTTTGGATTTTTTTGACTTTTTTGGATAGCATGCGGAAGGAGATGGATAAGGATAGGGAGGCGAATAAGTGGATTTATAAGACATGTGATAAGGAGATGGATGAAGGACTCAAGCATCAAGTTCCATACAAGGTGTTAAGAGCCCATGTTCGAACCAACTGTTGGATGTTGGTACAACCTTATTAGGAGAAATGGATTATGAAAGAGGATGAATTAGAGGGATTTGAGAGGGGAGATATGTGGGATAATGGGTGGGATGTTGGAAAGTGTACGGATAAAATGATGGGGTGGATATGTGACGGGGATATGTGTTCAAGACCAACATTGGCACATGTGGTGGTGGATGTGAAAAGATAAGAGGATTAATGGATGGAGAATGTGAGGATAATGGAGGAGATGGAATAGTGAATTTCAGGATGTAGGGACCCAAAACAGATTTAGGAGAGGGTGGATGAAAATGATTAGCTTTTGGATTAGCAACTTTGGATGTTCTTACAGATTTTTCATTTGATGGCATTGCATCTTTTTTCTTTGGGATCCACATGGTTTTGATCTTTTCTTTGGTGGACCTTTGCAGGCCACAGATTTGATTTTGATTTTGGATTTTATTTTTCTTCTCTTCACCATGTCTCTTAGAGGGGACATGGGGAGCTTTAGATTCATGTGGATGTTTGGATTTATGTATTTTTACTTTGGCATCCAAATTTTTTTTACTAGCAATGGGATGGGTGTGAGGAGATGGATGATGTGGAGCGATGGAGGTAGGATATGAGGATTACGTGTAGATGGAGAATGTGTAGGTATGTGCCTTTGTTGATCTTGATTAGGGGATATGTGAGAGGGATGTTTATGATGGATGACATGGATAGGTGTTGGATGGATGAAGGGATGAGATGGAGGAGGTGATTTTAGGGTATAGAGACCCAAAAAATATGTAGGACTTGGAGGAAACATGGACAGAGTAGATGGAGGATGGGAGATGGTAGATGGAGGGATGTAAGGACCCAAAATGGATGGAGCAGATGAAGGAGGAATATGGACGGTTGTTTTGAGGTGATATGATAGAGGAGGGATGGCAGTATATGATCTGGTGGAGCGATGGGAAGAGCCGACATTTATTTTGGAAAAGGCTCGTCGAGGATGTCTAGAGGTTGTACTAACATCTTTAGATTGTGAGTCTTGGGAAATAGGTCTAAGACCTTGCATGCAGATTTGTTCTTTGACTTGGATGGGCTCTAAAATACCTTGCTCATGAAGGCCTAGACCTTTTCCTTGATAGTTCATGTTCTTGAGCATGTGATCCATGATAGGATTTGTGTTATTCTGAAAACATGATGCGAGTCCATTATTAGGTGGAGGATGATGGTTGGTATATACACTATGTTTTTCCTCTACAACGAGGCCACCATGGAAGAATGTGAGAGTACCAAGGGGATATGCAAGCAGTGTGGGGATAGTAGTTTTAGGCAATGATGGGGGATTATGAGAGGGAGATGATGGGATAACAACATTTGGATGGGTGGTATTAGGAGAGGGATCAGGGGATATGATAGGATCTGGATTTGTGGTAGTGGGCTCATGTGATGGAGATGGAGATGGAGCGGTGGAATATTGAATGACAAGGGGATCATGGGATGGAATGGATGGGGGGATGTGATCTTGAGGTGGACTAGATGGGATGGTAGGATCTTGATCTAGAGAAGGGGATATGTTGACATGCTTTGGATTAGGCTCTTGGCATGATAATGGAGTCTTGGTGGGACTCTTCAAGTGGGGAAGATGGAGGGATAGAGGATTCATGAAGCTCAAGGGAATGGATTTTGATAATACTAGGAGTGGGAGGAATGGATGGGACTTGTGTGTTGTCAGTAGGAGTGGGAAGAGTGGTTTGGACTTGTGTGTCATTGATGGGTTTTACGACTCTCTGAGTAGGAAGAGGGTGTTCAATGGATTCGGTAGATGTGATAATAAGAGATGGGGGCTCAGTGGATTCAAAGGGTGTGATGGTTTTGATAGTTTGAGTGGTGCTAGGGGGTGTATCATCAATGATAGGTGTTGGGTGGAGAAGGGTCTTGTCACCAATGACTATGGATGATGGGTTGGGATGGCATGATTCTACAACTTCAAGGTGTGGAGTGGGAGATGTCTTCTTTGCTATAAGTCCTTGGAGAACTTCTGGAGAGAGAAAATTGAATACTCTAGGCTGAGATGGCGTGGTAGGAGTGGATGAAGGATTATGGATTGGTGGACTAGGATCAAATAGGGGAATGGGATTGGGTGTAGGACTGGAAATAGATGGAGGATTAAGATTAGATGAAGGTTATTGGAATGGTGAATTAGGACACAAGGATGTGAGTGGAGGATTGTAGTAAGGGTATGGGGATGGTGGATTAGGATGGGAAGATTTGGCAGATTGAGATAGGGAAATGTGGATGTAGGATTAGGGTAAGAAGATGTGGATGTTAGATTAGGATAGGTTGGTGTGGATGTTGGATTAGGATAGGAAGGTGTGAATGTAGGATTAGGGTGAGCAGATTGGTATGGAAGATTGGGGTAGTGGGTATATGCGGATGGGGGATTATGATAGGGGTAATGTGATGGCAGACTAGGATGAGAGGATGCAGGTGTTGGATAAGAGGATGATGTAGATGAAGGATATGATGGGTATGATGGATATCCCTTATCAAAGGTAGCATAAGGAGCATGGTTAGGCATGGATGAAGAAATAACGGGATAACTCGAAGGGATGATTGGATTTTGGAAAGTGGGTGGAGAAAGCTTACTAGCAATGATAGTGTCGAGGGGATCCATGTTGTATACCTCTTGATTAACAAGACTTTCGTTATCATCATTGACGTAATTAGGGTTTCCCTTGACCACTATTAATGGAGGATAAGGATTCATGATGTTGAAAGGATAAAGAGGATGGATCAAAGATTTTGGATGGGAATAGACTAAAGCTCAAATTGGGATTTAGGTTAAGCTTAGATATGGATTGGATTAAAGCTCAGATTAGGATGATGCGATGGGATTGATTTTGACGATCGGATTTGATTATCAAAGGATGATTATGACACCGAATCTGCTTCGAGATGGAGGTAGATTGATTGGGTCAAAAGTGATTGGATAGGGATGCGATTGGATTAGATTGGATAAGATCGATCGATGATTGATAAGATCAACTGATGGATCAAATAGGATGATGAGAGGGACTATAAACTCTATTCAGATATTACTCTAGGTGATGTAAGATATGTTGGAAATAATGTGCCTCAATCTCATAGGATGAAACCTCTCAAAGGGCCAAGTTGGCATGACATCTTTTGTGTCTGGCCGACTAGCAGCTTGAATCTTGTTGAACAGTACAGGTCGCTGTGACCTTGCAGGAGTCTCGCCAAATGGTTACACATTGGAGTCTTCGCTGTGACATTTCATTCGGTATAACCTCTACCGCCAGTGGAGATCTCTGGCTGATAGGCCATTCTATCATATATCGGGGAGAGTCTTGGATGTTCACTATGAGCTCTTAGCGATATGGATGTTTCACCGATAGTGTTTTATGTTGAAGCCTTCGGGGAAAGTCTTGGGTGTTCAGTAAGAAGTCTTACCGATAGGAATGTCTCACCGACAGTATTCTATCGGGGTAACACTAGAGAACTCGGTAAGAACTCTTAGCGAGAGTGGTAAGTCTTGCCGACCATTCGGTGCTCAAAGTAACATAAGAGATCTCAGTGAAACCTCTTGGTGATAGTTGAATGTCTTAGCGATAGATGGATGTCAATGGAAATGCTAACAGCTCAGTATGACATAGGACCTTGGTATAGGGTCTTGGAAAAAGCGATGAGTCTCGCCTACTGGTGGATGCACTAGGATTAACATGAAGTATTCACTGTGATGTCTTGGTGATAGTAGTATGTCTTGCCGACTATTGGATGCTTTGGTATAACTTAATAAGTCTCGGTGTAACCTCTTGGTGAGTGGTAAGTCTTGTCGATAGCAATGTTGAAGTCGATGCAATGGTTGTAAGCTCAGTGGAACCTCTTGCCAATGGAAAAATCTTGGCAATATCAGATGCTAAGTTGTGTGTGGCATCGGGGAGACACGGTCAATGTCTCACTGACATGCCAACACAGATTGAAGCCTTTTGACCGAGCGAAGACTTCCTATGTGGCGTTGCGCAGACCAATCAGAGAAGCTAAATGGAAACCGTTGGAAGACAGTCTGTTGAGGCAGTTCTGTGAGGAAGTTCGACAGACATGGAATGACATGAATATAGTTTGAAGTTGCAGATGCTCTAAGGTTTGGTTGGTTCGAAGAACAGTTGTGTGAACAGTTCGAATTGTATCAGAGTGATTTCGATTATGAAAAGATTGTAACTTGAAGGTTCCTGTACAAGATTGATCATTGTGAAAGCTGTTGTAATCTAGCATCAGAAAGATAAGTCAGAACTCTGTATGTAATTATTTGTTACTATAATACAAAGTGACTTCTCTTGGTGTGGTGGGTTTTTCTCTTGTAAGGGTTTTCCCACGTAAATCTGGTGTCTATATGTGTGCCAAATACTCTATTTCTGTTATCTCTTTCATGTGCATCTTAATTGGAATGTAATTGTAATTTTAAAAGGTATCTCTACATTCTTCCTTGAGGTTTTGACATTAGGAGAGTTGTTTCCGCATCTAATTTTCCTTACAAGTGGTATCAAAGCCTAGCCAGTTGTGTTATCCTTGTGGGTACGTTGGGTTTTTTCAGTCAATTTCTGTTCAGTGGGAGTCTTGTAGAAGTTTGTCAATTTCTAATTACAGATTGCGATGGCAAGCACGTCAGGAAAGATTGAAATAGAGAAGTTCAATGGCAGCAATTTTGAGTTGTGGAAACTCAAAATGGAGGATCTTTTAGTGGATCGTGATCTATGGCTTGCTATGTCTAGAACTAAACCTACAAGCATGAAGTAAGAAGATTGGGACCTTATAGATAGAAAGTCTAAGGGGCTGATAAGGATCTATTCGGCAGACTTCGTTCTTCTCAATGTGCATGAAGAGAAGACTGTATCTTCCTTGTGGAAGAGACTGGCATCTATTTATCAGGGGAAGTCCTTGGTGAATAAACTGTTCCTGAGGAAGAAGTTGTACTCTTTGAGAATGCAGGAAGGAGGGTTTGTTGCTGATCATTTGAATGCATTTAACATGTTGATTGCATAGTTAACTTCTGTTGGTGTAAAGATTGATGAAGAGGATTGTTGTATGCTGATATTGTGTTCTTTGCCAGATTCATGGGATCACCTGGTGATGGCTATTGGGAGTAAGACATCTAGTTTCAAGATGGAGGATGTTGTTGCTTCTTTGTTATTAGAAGAAATGAGAAGGAAATCTTCTGAGATGGCGAAGGAGGCCCTTGCTGTTACAGGAAGGTCAAAAGAGAAAGGCAAGAAGAAGGACAAGAAGTCCAAATCGAAATCAGAAGGGAGATCAAAGTCTCCTGGCAAGAAGTCCAAGGTGAAGTGCTGGAACTATGGGCAACCTGGTCATGTCCAAAAGGATTGTAAAGAGGAGGAGAAGAAGAAGAAGTATTCTTCTGACAATGATTCTTTTCACAGTGATGGAGACGCCTTCATTGTAGCCTTGGATACACAGGCACAAGATGATGTCTCGCTGATTGATTCTGGAGCATCTTTCCACATGACATCTCATAGAGATTGGTTTACAAAGTATGAAGAATATGATGGTGGAAAGGTGTACTTGGAAAGTGATTCAACTTTAGAGATTGTTGGCTGTGGAAGAGTTAGAATCCAATTCCTCGATGGTAGAGTGAAGGGAATCAATAATGTAATGCATATACTAGGTATGGCTCGAAACTTACTTTCTGTAAGTATGCTGAATGATATTGGAGTGCAAGTCACGCTCTCTGGAAATGGCTGCCAGATGACTAGAGGCTCAATGGTGCTAGCAAAGGGTGCCCATATTGGTACCTTGTACAAGTTGGATGCACATGTTGTTCAATACAACAATGTCTCTGTAAAGTCACAGAAAGCTACTCATGGAGGTAAAGGGGGAAATGTTCCTAATTGTGTAAACTCTATGGAAGTTAAACCACTTGAGAAAGACCTCACGGCATCATAGGCTAGGCCACATTGGAGAGAAAGGTTTAAAAACCTTGAAGAACAAAAACCTGGTTGAGGGGCTTGAAGATTGTAACCTTGAATTTGAATTCTATGAACACTGTATATATGGAAAGCAGCACCGTGTTTCTTTTTATTCTAGTCCTCATAAATCTTCTGGTTTGCTAGATTATATTCATTCTGATGTATTTGGTCCAGTGAATGTTCCTTCTTTGTCTAAATCAAGGTACTATGTATCGTTTATTGATGATTATTCGAGAAGAACATTTGTTTATTTTTTGAAAAGTAAATCAGAAGTGTTCAGTTGGTTTAAGGAATTGAAAAACCTTGTGGAAAATCAGACTAGAAGAAAAATAATATGCTTAAGGACTGATAATGGCGGTGAATTTTGTTCTCATAATTTTGAGAGGTATTGCAAAGACCATGGGATTAAAAGGCATAAGACTACACCTTATACTCCACAAAAAAATGGAGTTGCAGAAAGGTTCAATAGGACAGTGATGGAGAGAGCACGAAGTATGCTGAGTATTGCTGGCTTGGAGGAGAAGTTATGGGTTGAGGCTATTGCTACTGCATGTTACTTGATTAATCATTCTCCAAATTCTGCTCTTGTTGAGAAAAACACCTCTGGAAGCGTGGTCTGATAAGAAGCCCTCTTTAAGACATATTCATGTTTTTGGATATGAAGCATATGCTCATGTGTCGTATGAGAAAAGATCTAAGTTGGATAACAAGGCTGTCAAATATATTTTTATTGGCTATAGTGTTGGCATAAAAGGATACAAGCTTTGAAATCTTGATACAGAGAAGGTTGTATACAATAGAAGTGTAATATTTTGTGAGCTATAGCCTTCTACCTTGGATCTGCAGTCAGACACAAAGTCGGAAAACAATAAGGATGTAGTTGGATTCCTCCTACACCAAATAAAGGAATTGAAAATTCAAAATGTACCTAAAGCTGAGGAAGCTCAAGCAGTTAAGAAAGTTCTAAAGAAGAAAAGAACCTCAACCTCAGCAGCCCGAGAAGGTCAACTTCGTGAAAAGAAAACAACGATAGGTATGGGTTCTCTTTGATCGATTCTACTTACTATGCTTTAATTTCTAGCACTGATGTCGGAGAAAGCCTAGGACTGTAAAGGAGACATTTAAAACATCTGATTCAGACTCTTGGTTGGAAGCCATGAATGAAGAAATGGCATCATTAGAAAAGAATGAAACTTGGAGTTTGGTGCCCTTGCCTAAAGGCAGAAAAGCTGTTGGCTGCAAATGGGTATTTAAAAAAGAAGATTGGTCTGGGTGGCAGTGTATTATGGAAAAGTACAAGGCAAGATTGGTTTACTTGAAGAGGTTATTCTAGGTAGAGGTGGTTATGAGGAGATTTTTTTTCTCCTATAACTAAGTGACATCCGTTAGATTTCTTTTGTCACTTGTAGTAGTGTATGAGCTTAGAGGTGGTGAGATGGATGTGAAGACAACATTTCTTCATGGTGATCTTGAAGAAAGAAATCTATATGTCCCAGCACGACACTTTATTGAAAAAGTAGGCTGGTTTGCAAGTTAAGGAAGTCTCTGTATGGGTTAAAGCAGTCACCTAGAATGTGGTACCAGAAATTTGATACTTTTGTATTGTCTTTGGAATTTGTAAGATCAAAATCTGATCATTGTGTCTATTACAAAGCTGAAAGTAATCAAATTCTTATTATTGCTCTCTATGTTGAGATGATATACTGTTCTGTAGGCAATGATAGCTAATGATTTCTGATCTTAAGTCTCGGTTGTCACTGATTGAAATGAAAGATCTTGGTGCAGCAAGGTATACGGGGATCGGGTTAACCCGAGGGGACAAGAATAGTAAAGCTTTAGCTTCGGTCGAGATAAGTACTTCTCGAGACGTGGACGCAATGGTTGTTGGAATGGAATGAAGCTATCTAATGAAAAGCGTCCAAAATAATCACGAGAGATGGAGGACATGAAGCCGATTAATGCCTATGCTAGTGTGGGGTTGGTATTAGTCTCATGTATGCAATGGTTTGTACAAGGCGGACATTGCCCAGCGATTGGAGTTCTTGAGTGAGTTTATGGCTAATCTTGGAAGGACACATTGGGATGTCGAAAAGAAGTTTTCAGATATTTGAAGGGCACTTTGATTTTCTTTGTGTTACCAGCGGAGGTGGTTTGATCCGCAGAGAGAGGACTCGGTATTGAGGCTATGTGGATTTTTGATTGGTAGGGGCATTGACAACAAGAAGTCCCACCCGGTGGATATATACTTTCATGTTGAATGGTGGTGCAGTGAGTTGGATGAGTAAGCAGCAGGCTGTAGTCACTTTTTCCACTACAGAGGCTAAATACATGGAAGCTACTCATGCTTGCAAAGAAGCAGTTTGGTTAAAACGTTTGTGTTCTAACATTGGTTTTCATGCAGGGAAAATAACTATTTTTTGTGACAGTCAGAGTGCAATTTTTCTGGAAAAGAATCCTACTTTCCATGCCAAGATGAAACATATAGATGTACAGCACCACTTTGTTTGAGATATGGTGGAGGATGGAAAGGTAAGTTTGGAAAAATTTGATACTCTGGAGAATGTTGCGGATGCATTGAAGAAGCCAATGAGCACAGACAAGTTCAGGTGGCGTGCCAATTCGATGGGCCTTAGTGCCCATGATTTTTAGTAAATTTTTGTTGTGCTCTGGAGGTGCCTGTGTGATCTTCATCAAGTGGGAGATTGTTGGAAATAATGTGCCTCAATCTCATAGGATGAAACCTCTCAAAGGGCCAAGTCGGTGTGACATCTTTTGTGTCTAGACGACTAGCAGCTTGAATCTTGTTGAACAGTACACGTCGCTGTGACCTTGCAGGAGTCTCACCGAACTGTTACACATTGGAGTCTTCGCTATGACATTTCATTCGGTATAACCTCTCACCACCCGTGGAGATCTCTGGCCGACATGCCATTCTATCGTATATCGGGGAGAGTCTTGGATGTTCGCTATGAGCTCTCAGCGATATGGATGTTTTGCCGATAGTGTTTTATGTTGAAGCCTTCAGGGAAGTCTTGGGTGTTCGGTAAGAAGTCTGACCGATATGAATGTATCACCGAAAGTATTCTATCAAGGTAAAACTAGAGAACTCGGTAAGAACTCTCAGCGAGAGTGGTAAGTCTTGCCGATCGTTCGGTGCTCGATGTAACTTAAAGTCATCGGAGTAGCTCAAGGCGATCGTTATGAAGTCTTGGCGACTCGTGGGGTCTTGCCGATAGTAGTATGGCTACAGAGTAACATAAGAGATCTCAGTGAAACCTCTTGGTGACAGTTGAATGTCTTAGCGGTAGATGGATGCCAATGGAAATGCTAACGGCTCAGTATGACTTAGGACCTTGGTATAAGGTCTTAGCGAAAGCGATGAGTCTCACCAACTGGTGGATGCACTAGGATTAACATGAAGTATTCACTGTGATGTCTTGGTGATAGCAGTATGTCTTGCCGACTATTGGATGCTTCGGTGTAACTTAAGAAGTCTTGGTATAACCTCTTGGCGAGTGGTAAGTCTTGCCGATAGCAATGTTGAAGTCGATGCAATGGTTGTAAGCTCGATGGAACCTCTTGCCGATGGAAAAATCTTGGCGATATTGGATGCTAAGCTATGTGTGGCATCAGGGAGACATGGTTAGTGTCTCACCAACATGCCAACACAGATTGAAGCCTTTTGACTGAGTGAAGACTTCCTATGTGGCGTCGCATGGACCAATCAGAGAAGCCGAATGGAAACCATTGGAAGACAGTCCGTTGAGGCAGTTCTGTGAGGAAGTTCGAAAGACAAGGAATGACATGAATATAGTTTGAAGTTGCAGATGCTCTAAGG
>VDFB02026320.1:175717814-175827224 GCA_007258455.2 Sequoia sempervirens
ATTCCACACAACAAAATCTGGACATGAAATTTTCAAAACCCTTAACCTCTACAAATGAAATCTGATGAGATATTGCTTTAAAATATGATTTTCAAACCTGGAACTACAAATCTGACTTCACAACTGAATTCTGCAAAAAGACAATGACTATCCTCAACCTGGTGATATCTTCTTGAATTTTTTCTGATTTTTCCCAGGAAAATCTTCCGTAGTTCTCTCCACAACCGCCTCTGCGTAGAGCAAAACACCGCCGCACACACGCGCCGAACTCACTTTCTTTTTATGTCGGCCACAATTTGATTTTTTAATTTTTCATGTTTTTCTAACATTCGGAATTTTAAAATAATAGTTTACATTTCGAATTTGGAACACCGTGTTCGTCGATATTTCGACGGACGTCGGGGATAAACTTTCGAAACAATTGGAAATTACACATCAAATTTTACAAGCACCCGACAAACATCGAATTTTACATATTTTTTCGGACAGTTTCGTCGTATTTTGCAGTCAAATGCATTAGTGTGTGGAAGATGTACTTTGATGGAGCCTACAACCAAGAAGGTAATGGAGCAAGGATAGTATTTGTTTCACCGGAAGGTATTACTTTTAAGTATTCATTCCTATTATCATTTGAATGTACAAACAATGTGGCGGAATATGAAGCTTTATTAACAGGACTGAATATAGCTGTGAAACATAAAATTAAGTTATTGGCTGTTCTTGGAGATTCAGAGTTGGTTGTTTCACAAATCAGGTCCAAGTATGCAGCAAAACATAAAAGATTGAAGCAATACAGAAATGTTGTATGGGATACAATTGAGTTGTTTGATGCCTTCTCAATTGAATGGGTAGATAGATCAAAGAGTATAATGGCTGATTTTCTAGAAAATGTAGCATTGAAAAGAGATGATATTACATTGGCTGGGGTGTCACAAATTGAATTCAAGACAAGGCCTGTTGTTCCTGACAACATTTATAGTTGGCAGGTCTTTAATGATTATACTGATCTTTTGAAGTTCCTGCACTGTATAGATCAGTTTGAAGCCCAAGAGATCGAATTCAATACCTTTGTTGAAGAAGTGGATGGGAAGCAAACAGTCTTTGGGAAAGAAATCTTACAGCTCAAAACAAATAAGCTTCCTAAAGGCTTAGTGGCATTGGAGAGGGTGTATGATGGGAATGATCACTCTCTCATGAAACAAACACCAGTTCAAAGGGAAAATATTGAAGAAATTAATTTGGGAACTGAGATGGCACCAAAAAAGGTGTACATAGGGAAAAAGATAAGCCCTACAATAAGGAAAATGATGATTGAACTGCTGAGAAAGTATAAACATGTGTTTTCCTGGTCTTATGAAGATTTAAAAGCATACAGGGAAGATTTGTTTCAGCATGAGATACCATTGAAGCCAGATGCTAAGCCATTCAGACAAAAGCAAAGACCTATAAATCCAACTTTGGAGCCTAAAATGCAAGAGGAATTGGCAAAACTCAGAGACGGTGGAATTATTAAACCAATCAGGCACTCAACGTGGGTTTCAAACTTGGTCCCTGTGAGAAAGAAGAATGGAGATATTAGGTTGTGTGTAGATTTCAGAAATCTAAACATAGCATCCCTTAAAGATAATTATCCTTTACCCAATATGGAAGCTATATTGCATCAGGTAACAGGGTGCGAATTGTTGTCTATAATGGATGGGTTTTCAGGGTATAACTAGGTTATGGTCAAAGAGTCTGAGCAATATAAGACAGCATTTACAACTCCTTGGGGAACATATGTATATATAAGAATGCCATTTGGTCTCACTAATGCAGGGGAAACTTTCCAAAGAGCTATGGATGTGGCATTTGTTGATTTGATCAATGTCATCATGGTGGTGTATCAAGATGACCTCACTGCCTACTCAAGAAGTCTGAAGATCATGTTCATCAGCTAGAAAAGGTATTTATGAAAGCCATTGAATATGGTATTAGCTTGAACCCTAAGAAATTCCATTTTGCAGTCACAGAGGGTAAGCTCTTGGGGCATATTGTTTCAAAGGAAGGAATTAGGATAGACCCTGAAAGGGTTGAGGCCATTGATAAAATTCCTATCCCTAAAACTGTTAAGGCAATACAATTGTTCTTTGGACAGATTAATTTTGTTAGGAGATTTTTTTCTAACTTTGCTGAGATTATTAAACCTATGTCAAAATGGTTGAAGAAAGGACAAAAGGTAGAGTGGACTGCAGAAGCCTTGGAAGCTTTTGTATCCATCAAATGAACCATCAAGGAGGCTCCTATTCTTAAATCTCCGAATTTTGCAAAACCTTTTCAGATATTTTCATTCGCCTCAATGCACACTATTGTTGTTGTTATGTTACAAAAAAATGAGGATGGTTATGAATAGCCTATGTCATTCTTCAATAAGTCATTATAGGGGTGTGAATTAAAGTATGATATAATGGAAAAATAGGCATTTGCACTAGTGAAAGCTGTAAAAGCTTTCAGGCCATATCTTGTTGGAGCAAAGGTGGTTGCTTGTGTGCCTCATGCAGCTGTCAAGGATATTATAACACAGTTTGAAATAACAGGTAAAAGATGCAAATGGATCAACAAAATCCAAGAATTTGATATGGAGGTACAAATTACTAAACTAGTAAGAGGTCAGGGCTTGGCCAAGTTGATGACAAAGGCGAATATTGAAGCAAACCAAATTTGCAATGTAGAAGAATAAAATGCAATTCCAAGCATTGAGCATACTCAATGGTATACATATATCATGCATTATCTTAAATACATGAAGTTTCCAGAGGGATTGAATGACAACTAGAAAAGAACGCTGAAGTTGCAGGCATCTAAGTATGTTTTTATGGATGGTGATCTATTTTGTAAGAACAGGGATGGTATACTATTGTTATGTCTGGATGAATTTCAAGCCAAACATGTCAGGAGTGAAATGCATGGAGTTTGTGGAGGACATTACTCAGCAAAGACAACAGCGCATAAAATTCTCAGGGCAGGTTATTATTGACCTAAGATTTTTAATGACTCTTTTGCATATGTGAGAAAATGTGAAGCCTACCAGAAGTTCTCTAGAAAATTGAAGTATCAAGGAGCTTTTCCACTTCGGCCCTTGCAGGCTGATGCCCCTTTTTATCAATGGGGAATTGATTTCATTAGAGAGATACAAGAAAAATCAAGTGGTGGACATAAGTGGATACTGGTGGCCACTAATTATTTTACCAAATGGGTAGAGGCGATCCCAACTAAACAAGTTACAAGTAAGGTGGTGACACAGTTCCTGATGGATAATATCATTACCATTTTTGGTACGCCATTGAGGTTGATCACTGACAACGGGATGTGTTTTAGATCAGATGAATTCAGAAATTTTTGTAGTTCAAATGGTATTATTATTTCTTATGCAGCCCCTTACCATGCACAGGCTAATGGACAAGCAGAATCGAGCAATAAGAGTCTTTTGAAGATTATAAGAAGAATGTTAGGTCACAATATACAAGCCTGGGATTCGAAGTTAAGACAGGTTGTTTGGTCTGATAGGATTACAGTAAAAAAGGAAATTGGGAAATCTCCATTTGAATTAGTGTATGGTACACAGGCTAGGATGCCTTTGCAGAATTTGTTACCAGTCTATAAATTTGTCCTTCAAGAAGATTTGGATGTTCCTGAACCTATGGAGGAAAGAATGAAGCAACTAGCTGAACTTGATGAAATAAGGAGAGTTGCCCAAAATCAAAACATAAAGTTACAGACACAGATGAAATATCTATTTGACAAAAAAGCAAAGGATAGGAAATTTGAAGAAAGTGATCTGGTACTGATGTGGAACGCAAGGTGCCAAGAGAAGGGCAAGCATGGTAAATTTGAAGCTTTGTGGTTGGGACCTTTTGTTGTCATTGGAAAGAAGGGCGAAGACTCATACTATCTACAGAATATGGCCGGTGAAGATCAAGAATTGCCTATACATGGGTAATTTCTGAAACAATTTTTCTCTTGAGTAAGACAAAGGATTAAGGGTTGCCAGTGCATGGACAACTCTTGATGATCCTCTTTAAGTTTCTTTTCCATGCATAGTAGTTTAGGAAATAAAAGGAACAGGACTTGCCAATAAATGGACAATCCTGATTTTCCTTCTTTCGAAATAAATTTTTCCATGTACAGTAGTGTAGGGTCACTTGCATTCCAATTCATACTGCCTTGCTCACTAAATCCATCATCTTGTGTTTGGTCTGCTCACCTAGAAATCTGGATCCTTGCAATGATCTTGCTATCATTCCTCCCCAGATGGAGCCACTGTTAGAACTATAAAATTTTGAAATTTTTATAGTCAATTACATTCATGAGTTTCCAAAATAAGTCCTCATCATAAGCATAAGGTTCCCTTCTCATGGCATCTTGCTTGTTTTTTTTCATAAGATCCAATTGAATCCATCTAGTCCTTCACATTCCATTATATTACCCATATCGCCAAGACATTGTGAAAGTCCCCCCGACCTATGTATTTTTCACTAATGTATGCTTGTTGCAGACTATCGGAAAGACACTTCTTTTGTTTCGACGAAAGAAAAGAGTCATTTCGGCAAAGGAATCATCGTCGGAGTGAAGTCATAGAGAATACATTGTGTCTCGCCGATAGGTGCATGTGGAAGTATATCGGCCAAGCTAAAGGTATTCGGGAGAATGTCTTGGCGAAGTATTTTTTCTTGCCGACCGACATATAAAAAAAAATATCGACAAAAGGTTAAGGCATTGATGTAATGTCACGGCGAAGTCAGCATGTCTTACCGACTAGCACATGGAGTAATGTATCGGCCAAATAGAAGACTATCGGAGTAAGGTCCTACCAAAGGCAGTAGGTCTTGCCGATAAGGTGCAAAGGGGTTATCGGCATGAGTCTCACCAAAATGTGAAGGTTTCACTAATTGAATATTTCGGGGAGAGTCTTACCGAATGAAGTGATATAGAGGAATGGGTTCGGCGAGACATTTGGTGTCAGTATGAGTCTTTCTGAGTTTTCAGAGTCTTGTCGATCAAATTTATTTCATCGGTAAGATTATTTTCATCGGCGAAAGGGGTGATCTTGTCTCAATGACTAGAAAATGCATTGAAGAACATATCTCGGTATAGCATAATGAACTCTATGAAACATCTCCTCGACTTGGAATTGTCACAGTGACATGAAAAATAGAAGCGGTAGTCATCAATTTGATTCCAAGTGTTAGTAAGACCATAGAATGTCTTGGCGAAAGGTTAAGTAAATGTTGCAAAAGGACTTTGCCCTAGATTTGAAAATCTTTCACCGACAGGACATTTGATGTGACAGTGACAGTTTCAAACGAGCCTTCATTTGTGCTTCATTAGTGGCGCGACGAGATATAACAGCGAAAGTTTAATCAATTCTTCAGTATCAAATTGATTGCAGAAGAATTGGCAAGGTGAATAGAGAGCCGGGACTTCTTTTAGTCTGAGGAGCTCGAGCAGAATACTGTAAGTAATTGCATCTCAGCTTTCTAATTTTAAGTTATGTAGTCCTGAAGAATGGAGTCTTCTAGTTTTGGAAAGGCCAAGGGTAGCAAGCTTGGTGAGAGTAGTCAGTCAAAAGGAAAGAAACAAAAGGTTGATACAAAGCATGAGGGCACTGAATGGAGGTTAAACCAAGATCTTATTGACCAATTACCTAGTTTAGGACCTAAAGCCAGAAGGTCCACACAACTTAGTGCAGAAGTTGATAAGTTAGATGATAAATGCAAGTTCATAGGTGATGTTTGGACTGTTGTAAGAGGGTATGAACTTTTCAATTTTCACTATCATAGGAGAAACCGTTTTGAACCATTCTGTAATCCTTGGAAGCCGAATGTAGGGAAACTGGTGTGCCCTAACGTATTTGTGAATGCAGAACTAGTAAAATTGCTTGTAGATCATTATGATCCAAAACATAAGGCTATATGTGACCCATCTGGGAAACCACAGATATATGTGTCAAAAGAAGCAATAGGTGAGGTTTTCAAATTAGAAGGGTTCTGCAATGAGGAGATCAGTTGTGAAGAATTGGAGAAAGAATTTTCAAGAATGGATACTACTTATAAGGGCTGGAGGTTGCCAATTCACAGGATTAAACAAGGCAGCAAGCCAGATCCTCTACAAGATAGTGAGGGGCCTCCTTATCATGTGGACTTGTTTGAGCCCTATATGAAGTACACATATTTCTTAGTGTGTCAGGTGTTGGGAATGGATGCCCCAGAATTCATGTCAATTGTGCCAATGATTATCACAGCAGATATCCAGTATCACAATTCCAGGCCATTTGACTATGCCTCATACATTTCTAGGGAGCTTGATTTAGGATTGATGACCATCAAAGGTGGAGCTTCTATTGTTCATCTTAGACACTATTCATTGTTGATGCACTTGGTGTTATATTTTGGACAGGAGTTGGGAGTATGTCCTCCAGAAATGTGAATTTCTCAAATTGGTAAGGATGGTGAAGCATTGCCTGTTCAGTTGTGGACTGCTATTTGGGATAGTAGGTTTGCTAATTCTAGTTTCATCCATTTTGAAGAACATTTTATGAAAACATTGTACAGATTGTATAAGTATCCTTGTAATTATTCATTGACTAATGAGATTAAGAGATTCCTGTGACTAAAGGACTTCAATGGGCCAATTGATCATAACTGGGGAGATTGGTATTGTTTGGAGGGAGCTACAGTGATCAGAGTATATGGATTTGAGGATGCCCATTTCATTCTACCAAGGACAGTTCCAAACAGAGTTGCATACTTGGAAATTGTCAGACAAATGGATTACTACAGTGTGATGCATTTCAGCTCTTTTGGGAAGCAGGCTTTTATGCCTAGTACATTGTGTTTTGGTGACTTCACTATTTTGGCTAAGGAAGGATACAATTCGATTCTTGATAGATTGTTGCATTATAATATGAAGAGAGGATCACCCAGGAAGAACTTTGACCCTGAAGGATATATCAATTTAGCCAAAGAGAAGATTAACTTTGGAGGGTTCAGCATGTACCCTATCCTTTTGATGATATGATCAGAAATTTAGATGAAGATGAAGCTGAAATGGTAGTTGAAAGGTATAGCCAAGGGCTGCAGGAAACAAAGAAATTGTCAAGAAGAGGCAGGATAATTTAACATCCTGGTTAAATAAACTGTGGGGAAAATACTCCCATACTTTGGCTACATTAAAAGAGCATACAAGAATGGATGGACGAATTATGGAGAAGTTTCATGAACTAGCCCAAAGTGATGTTTCTAACAGTGCAGCTACAAATCATATTATCAATCGTCATCGAAACTTCCATGATGAGCTACAAGGGGATGAACAGGGGTTGATTGATGCTACCAAGAAGACTGTGATTACATTTTTTGATGACAAAGGGGAATTGAAGGATGCCACCAGATGGAAAAGTGAATGTGAGTCAATATTGAATGAAGTCATGAGGCTAGCTTCTGCAGAGGATACAGCGTTGGAGGAAGTGAGTGAGCACAATGAGGAGATGGTCAAGATGGAAATCATAATCCGGAATACTGCTGGAGATGTGGACACATATGAGCGCTAGGATTATTTGGATCACCTCGTTAAAATTACTTGTGGTTAAATAGAGCCTAATTATCCTCTATCTTTTGTTTTGTAAAATATGATATTTCCCATTTTTGAAAGGATGCGCCCTTTCGTATTCTCAATGTATAAATGTCCATTTTGAAAACAAAATGAAGGGCGCGATAAGCATAATAGGATAGAGGATAGCGGGGATACAGTAGAATGCAATTTTTTGGCAAAGATGAGACTGTGTTGCATATGTAAAATCATGGAGATATCAATTGAAATCTAATACAATGGTGTAGTTGTTTCTGGTATCGATTTTTTATGGTGTTTGTTGAAAGCATTATTAAAGTTGTCTCTTGTATGATGTTTTCTAGTTATTTGAATTGGTGTAACAAGTTTATATACAGTTTGTCAGTGCACATTTGCTGCATTTGTATGGTTTATTAATTGTTTCTTTCCAGTAAAGATTAAATTCTTTAAATTTATCATAGTAATTAGAGAATGTCAATTGGATCACTAAGAAGAACTCAGTAATAATAACCTTGCATGTTTATACAAGCTATAAACCAAATAAATGCTAAATAATTTGAATGTATGCCAGAAAGAAGTACTTGTTTCAGATTTTTCTTGACTCCGCATACCCTATAAGGCACTGGTCTTTTCCTTTTCATTCTTTAGTTTCACTCATATTTTTACATCTGTTAACCGAACATATTAGGGTTTAGTTTTGAATATTGGTATACAATTTATACCAAATTTTATTTTATTTGTCCATTTTCATTTTCCATCATGGAAAAATTATTGCATGAAAGATAATCATAAGTCAAGTCTGCATCATTCAGATAGGTACACCCGCCTAGGTTTTGCAGCACCTGAAGAGTAGAAGGTCCAAAATCTCTTGACCTTGTATGTTACCCTAAAACGTTGTGAAAGCTTGGCAACCTTTTGTGGTTCAAACTTGCATTTTTGAGAGCTAACAGGGCCAAAGCCCAAATTGCTAAAGTTTCATACTCTTCACTGAAGGAAAAATCTTGCAATGTTGCCTTGACCTCTTCTTCAGAGTCTTGTAAGGGGTGCTTGGACTTCATAATAGCATTGAAAGCTATAGCATCTACAATGTCCCATTTAGGTAAAATCAAGACACCAGCTTGATTTACTAATTTTCTCCCCTCCTCAGGAGTGATGTTCTTGAACTCTTCCATTAGTTCAGCTTTCACTTCATCATCATTCTCCTGGTCTAACCTATTAGGTCTCAATTCTCTTCTCCTCTTGCATTTATCTTGATATTCTTCCAATTTCATTCTCCATACTAGTTGCAAGAAGACCAGAGTTTTTACAAATGCATTATCATCTAGAAACTCTTTACATTCCTCCATTCTTGCATCTTGTACACATTTTCCTTTCATATCCAGATCAGAGAGAACCAATTCAGCCAGCCTAGGAGGGGAAGGCATACCCATCTGCATGTCTTGGTCAGTGAAAACAATCTCATCCACCAAATCCTCTTGTGATTGTTCAATTCTTTTCCTTTTAGGGCTTGGCTCTGATGGTGGTGGTGAGGGACTATTTTTAGGTGATGCATCCAAGTCAATAATCTTGATTGCTCCAGGTGTTTTGAACTTTGGACCTTTTTGTGTAAGAAATTTCATTATTTTCTTTCCCTTTCTATCCTCTTCTTCATCACTACTATCGTTTCTCTTCCTTTTGTAAATAGGCCATGTTTCTGTAGGTTGGTAAGCTGGCCTCACTTCAATTGACCTAGCATCTTGCTCCTATATGCCCAAATATGACTCCAAATTTATCTTTTTGGTCATCAAGGTACCCATGATTTCTTTGAAGTTTCCCATCAAGAAGTCAATTTTCTTATGATATGGACTGAACTCCATCAATGGATCATACTTTGGATCCATTTTGTGCACAATAGCCAATAGCTTGTCATAAGCTACCCACTTCTCCTTGTTCAACTCCTGCCTATTTAGGTTAAATTCATTTCTAATCAAGTCTTCAGGGAAGTTGAACTCATGCACAAACTTACCACCTTTTATCCTTTTTCTAAAAAGAGAAAAGAATCCCTCAGGATCATGTTGTCACTTGGGGCCACACCGCAAATGGTATTCCTTAAAAAAATTCCCAAAATGTATCCAGCCTCCTTTTGAAAAAACAAAATCTGACACCATAGTGTAATCTAGGAAGAATGTTCTTTTACCTTTCCCAGTAAGGTTGTCCTCATGGATACAACCAATCTACCACATGACTTCTATAAACCCCACTCTTGGTGGCACATTGTACGGCAATATATGAGGGGTCCCCTGAAAACCATACACCCTCAAGATAGTGTTGACTGGGTATGGAATGATATCACCCCAGTTATGGAAAACCTTCAATTTTGGCTTCCTCCCCTTTGGTCTGAGGAAATCATGCAACTCCTCAGGAATCCTGGGTACATTTACCATCAACCTGTCTCTCAATCTAGAAGCAAAACAATTGTCAAAATACACATAACTGGTGTTTTCCCTATTACATGATAAATCTACAGTCCATACCTGCACTAACAATCTTTCTCCATCAACCCACTGCCTTAACTCCATCTTCTCAGAGAAGAATTCAGCATTCTTATCCAAGAACATATACATTAACATGGAATACCAAAAGAATGGAGTTCCTGTATCATTTTTCTACAACTTTGACAACCCTTCAAGTATCTTTTCGGCCAATAAAGAAGAAAAATCATAAATTACTAAGAAATTAGGGTGTTGTATTTGCACCCCCATAAACATGTAAGCAATTGGCATCACTGTGTTGGGGTGAAAACCCAAAATTTGGCACAATGAGTAAAAGGTAGCCAAGAAATGCTTTGCAAAGCAATTCAGTCTGAAAGGTTCTTGGTCATTAGGGCTAATATGGAATTTTGAACCTCCTGCCCTAGCCAAATGAGTGTTGGAAAATATGCCTCAAGCTTACTAACATGAAACTCCTGAAAGGGAAAAGTCAATGAGACCCTCTGAATGTCTTACCGACTAGCAGCTATGTTCTAAACATTTGAAGTGCTCAGGTCGCCAAGACTTTGATTCTATCTTGCCGACGGGAGTCATCAGCAAGACATGTCTATCATTGTGAGTTTCCCTTCTCATTTCATCATGGCAGATCTCTTGCCGACAAGTTGGTTCCAATAGGTTATCCGGGAGAATCTTGGCGACAGAAGTTATCAGGGAGAGGCATGAACATTCAGAATGACTCATTCCAACAGAATATGTCTCACTGATGGTCTTACACAAGAATGTCTTCGGGGTGACTTGAAGGCTCGATAAGATTCTAATCAATGGACGTTTCTCTCGCCAACAGTTGTGTATTCGATATGAACTCTTGGCAATAGCGTTTATCTCGCTGACAGTCTGTGTTCGATATGAGTTCTTGCTGATACTGTTAGTCTCACCGACAGATGGGCATTTAGTATGATCTCCTACTGATAGCAGTGGTCTCTTCGACTTTTCTGTGTTTGGTATGATGTCTCGCTAATAGTGATGGTCTTGTCGATAGAGCTACATGAGTTGAACATTGGTGTGAAGTCTTAGCGATATTGTTTGTCTCGCCGACGAGTTTGTTTTCGGTATGAGCTCTTGCCGATAGCACTTGTCTCACTGACAGCTTTGCACGATGAACATCGGTGTAACATAAGGTTTTGTAAGAATCTTAGTGATAGCGAAACTCTTGCCGATAGATCTGCACAAGCTGGATTTGTGTTCGGTATGATGTCTCGCTGATAGTGGTGGTCATGCTGATGGTTCTGTAATCGAGCATTGTGGCATCAGGGAGACATAGCCTAGTGTCTCACTGACATGCGACACAGTTTGAACACCTTGACCAAATTTCTATCCTACGTGGTTTGTTCTGAGCCAATCAGAGAAGAAAAATGTGAACCATTAGCAGTTGGACTATTGTGACCATTCTTGTGTGGAAGGTGAACAAATTGTGAGGAGAACGATTATGCTCGGGTAATGGCGGATGATGATGTACAGGGTGTGAGATCATGAAGTGTTTCTCAATTGAACATGATTTGATCAGTGTGTATGAATTAAATTCAGAGAGCATTGTAACTGGGATGTTTTGTACAACGTTGATCAAGGAAATGTTGTTGCTGTAAATTGACATCAAAAAGTGAAGTATGTACTCTATATGTAATTTTTTGTTTACTGTAATACAAAGAGGCTTTTCTTGGTGTGTTGGGTTTTTCTCCCATAAGGGTTTTCCCACGTAAATCTGGTGTCCAATTGTGAATGTTCATTTCTCTATTTTGTTAATTCTTTCAAGTGTATCTTAATGAATTGTAATTGCAAAATTTAAAGTCATATATGCATTCTTCCCTGAGGTTTTGACGTTAGGAGAGTTTTTTCCGTACCTAAGCTTTCCTTACAAGTGGTATCAGAGCTTGGCCAGTTGTGTTATCCTTGTGGGTACATTGGGTTTTTTGTGTCAATTATGTTCAGTGGGAGTCTTGTACAAGTTTGGTAATTTGAATTACAGATTAAGATGGAAAACACGTCAGGAAAGATTGAAATTAAGAAATTCAATGGCAGTAACTTTGAGTTGTGGAAACTCAAAATGGAAGATCTGTTGGTTGATCGTGATCTTTGGCTTGTTGTGTCTGGAATGAAGCCTACAGGCATGAAGCAAGAGGATTGGGACCTTGTAGATCAAAAATAAAAGGGGTTGATAAGGCTTTGTTTAGCAAACTCTGTTCTTCTAAATTTTCATGAAGAAAAGACTGCATCTTCTTTATGGAAAAGACTGGGAGCTATTTATCAGGGCAAGTCCTTGGTGAATAAGTTGTTCTTGAGGAAGAATTTGTACTCTTTGAAAATGCAGGAAGGAGAGTTTTTTTTTTATCATTTCAATGCTTTCAACATGTTGATTGCTCAATTAGCATTTGTAGGTGTGAAGATTGATGAAGAAGATCATTGTATGCTCCTGTTATGTTCTTTGCCAGATTCTTGGGATCACTTGGTGATGGCTATTGGGAGCACGACATCCACTTTTAAGATGGAAGATGTTGTTGCTTCTTTGTTATCAAAAGAGATGAGAAGAAAATATTTTGAGATGGCAAAGGAGGCTCTTGCTGTTAGAGGTAGATCGAAAGAAAAAGGCAAGAAGAAGCACAAGAAGTCCAAATCCAAATCAAAGGGGAGATCAAAGTCTCCTGGAAAGAAGTCCAAGGTGAAGTGTTGGAATTGTGGGCAACCTAGTCATGTCCGAAAGGATTGTAAAGAGGAGAAAAGAAGAAGTATTCTTCTGACAATGATTCTTCTTAGAGTGATGCAGATGCTTTCATTGCAGCCTTGGCTACACGGGCATCAGATTATGTCTGGCTGATTGATTTTGGAGCATCTTTCCACATGATATCTCATAAAGACTGGTTCACTAAGTATGAAAAATGCGATGGTGGAAGGGTGTATTTAGCAAGCGATTCATCTCTAGAAATAGTTGGCCGTGGAAGAGTCAGAATTCAATTCCCTTATGGAAGAGTGAAGGGAATCAATGATGTAATGCATATACCAAGTCTGGCTCAAAATCTACTTTCAGTTAGTAAGTTGAATGATATTGGAGTGCAAGTCACGCTCTCTGGAAATGGCTGCAATATGACTAGAGGCTCAATGGTGCTAGCTAGGGGTGCTCGTATTGGTACCTTGTATAAGTTGGATGCAAATGTTGTGCAATGCAATAGTGTCTCTGTAAAGTCACAAAAAGCTACTCATGGAGAAAAAGAGGAAAAAGTTCTTGATAGTGCAAACTTTATGGAAGATAAACTTCCAGCAGAAAAGACTATGCTCTAGCATCATAGGCTTGGCCACATTGGTGAAAAAGGTTTAAAAACCTGGTTGAAGGGCTTCATGATTGTAACCTTGAATTCGAGTTTTGTGAACATCGTATATATGGTAAACAACACCATGTTTCATTTTACTCCAGTCCTCACAAATTTTCTAGTTTACTTGATTACACTCATTTTGATCTTTTTGGTCCAGTAAATGTTCATTCTTTGTCTAAATCAAGATATTATGTATCATTCATTGATGATTATTCAAGAAGGGAATTTGTTTATTTTTTGAAAAGTAAATAAGAAGTGTTCAGTCATTTTAAGGAATTTAAAAACCTTGTGGAAAATTAGACTAGAAGAAAAATAAAATGTTTAAGTACTGACAATGGCGATGAGTTTTTTTTTTATGAGTTTGAAAGGTACTGTAAAGATCATGGGATTAAAAGACATAAAACTACACCCTACACTCCGCAACAAAATGGAGTTGCTGAAAGGTTCAATAGGACAATAATGGAAAGAGCAAGAAGTATGTTGAGCAGTGCTGGATTGGAGGAGAAGTTTTGGGCTGAAGCAGTTGCAACAGCATGTTATTTAATAAACTGTTCTTCAAATTTAGCTCTTGTTGAGAAAACACCTTTGGAAGCATGGTTTGGAAAGAAGCCCTCTCTGAGACACATTTGTGTCTTTGGCTGTGAGGCATATGCATATGTGCCGAATGAAAAAAGATCTAAATTGGAAAACAAGGTTGTTAAATGTATTTTTATTGGTTACTGGCATAAAAGGATACAAGCTTTGGAATTCTGATACGGAGAAGGTTCTATACAGAAGAAGTGTTATTTTTCATGAGCTGAAGCCTTCTACTTTGGATCTACAGTTAGAGACAAAATCAAAAGATAAAAAGGATGTAGTTAAAATTCCTCTAACACCAGATAAAGAGGAATTGAAAATCCAAAATGTACCTGAAACTGAGGAGAGCTCAAGTAGTTCTGAGAGTTTTGAAGAAGAAGATCAACCTCAACCTCAGCCTATGAGGAGGTCAACACGTGAAAGAAAGCAACCTAGTAGGTATGGGTTTTCTTTGATAGATTCTACTTGTGCCTATGCTTTAATTTCTAGCACTGATGAGCCTAGGACTGTGAAAGAGGCATTTAGAATGTCTGATTCAAACTCTTGGTTGGAAGCCATGAATGAAGAAATGGCATCATTAGAAAAGAATGATACTTGGAGTTTGGTGCCCTTGCCTGAAGGCAAAAAATTTGTTGGCTACAAATGGGTATTTAAAAATAAAATAGGTCTAGATGGTAGTGTGGAAAAGTATAACGCAGGGTTGGTTGTGAAGGGGTATTCCCAGGTAGAGGGAATTGATTATGGAGAAAAATTTTCTCCTGTAGCTAAGTTGACGTCTATCAGATTGCTTTTGTCACTTGCAGCAATGTATGACTTTGAGATTGAACAAATGGATGTGAAGACAACATTTCTTCATGGTAACCTTGAAGAAGAAATTTACATGTCCTAGCCTGAGCACTTTGTGGAAAAAGGTAAAGAAAAACTAGTTTGCAAGTTGAAAAAATCTCTGTATGGATTAAAACAATCTCCTAGAATGTGGTACTAGAAGTTTGATACTTTTGTTTTGTCATTGGGATTTGTAAGATCGAAGTCTGATCACTGTGTGTACTTCAAAGCTGAAAGTGATCGTATTCTTATTATTGCTCTCTATGTTGATGATACGTTGTTCATAGGCAATAGTAAGTTAATGATTTCTAATCTAAAATCTCAGTTGTCTACAAAGTTCGAAATGAAAGATCTTGGTGCAGCCAGGTATATTCTGGGAATGGAAATAACTAGGGATAGGAAGAGTAGAAAAATTTGGCTCAGTCAGAGTAAGTATATTAATATTGTTCTGGAGAGATTTTGTATGACTGATTGTAAGCAACCAGTTGTTCCAGTTTTGCAAGGAACGAAGCTATATGTTGAAGACTATCTAAAATATCCTACTGAGATAGAGGAAATGACTAGAGTGCCTTATGCTAGTGCAGTTGGCAGTTTAATGTATGCAATGGTCTGTACAAGGCCAGGCATTGCCCAAGCAGTGGGAGTACTTAGTCATTTTATGGAAAATCCTGGAAGGACACATTGGGATGTTTTGAAAAGAGTGTTTAGATATCTGAAGGGAACTTCAGAATATGCTTTGTGTTACCATAAAAATTTGGTTGAATCACAAAAGACTCTCAGCATTCGAGGCTATGTGGATTCTGACTTGGCAGGGGACATTGACAGCAGAAGATCCACCAGTGGATATATTTTCATGATGAATGGTGGTGCAGTTAGTTGGATGAGTAAGCGGCAGGTTGTAGTCGCTTTGTCCACTACAGAGGCAGAATACATGGTAGCAACACATGCCTATAAAGAAGCAATCTAGTTAAAACGTTTGTGTTCTAACATTGGGTTTGATGCAAGAAAAACTAAAATTTATTGTGATAGTCAGAGTGTTATTTGTTTGGAAAAAAATCCTACTTTCCATGCCAGGACAAAAAATATTGATGTGCAGTATCATTTTGTACAAGATATGGTGGAGGATGGAAAGGTCTCTTTAGAAAAATTGGATACTCTAGAAAATGTTGCAGATGCATTGATGAAACCAGTGAGCACAGACAAGTTCAGGTGGTGTCCCAGTTTGATGGGCCTTAGTGCCCATGAATTTAAGTAGTTTTGATTGTGCTTTGGAGGTGTCAGTAAGATCTTAGTTAAGTGGGAGATTTTTGGAAAATGTGCCTCAAGCTTACTGACATGAAACTCTTGAAAGGGAAAAGTCGGTGAGACCCTTTGAATGTCTTACCAACTAGCAGCTGTGTTCTAAACATTTAAAGTGCTCAGGTTGCCAAAAAGTTGATTTTGTCTTGCCAACGGGAGTCATCGGCAAGACATGTCTATCGCTATGAGTTTCCCTTCTCATTCCTTCATGGCAGATCTCTTTCCAACAAGTTGGTTCCAGTAGGTTATCGGGGAGACTCTTGGTGACAAAATTTATTAGGGAGAGGCATGAACATTCAGAATGACTCATTCCGACAGAATATGTCTCACTAACGGTCTTACACAAGAATGTCTTCGAGGTGACATGAAGGCTCGATAAGAGTCTAACCGATGGACGTTTCTCTTGCCGATAATTGTGTATTCGGTATGAACTCTTGGCGATAGTGTTTCTCTCGCTGACAGTCTGTGTTTGATATGAGTTCTTTCTGATACTGTTAGTCTCACCGACAGATGGGCATTTAGTATGATCTCCTACCGATAGCGGTGGTCTCTCTGACTGTTCTATGTTTGGTATGATTTCTCACCAATAGCGATGGTCTTGTCAATAGAGCTACATGAGTTGAACATCGGTGTGAAGTCTTAGCGATATTGTTTGTCTCGCCGACGAGTTTGTTTTCGGTATGAGCTCCTGCCGATAGCACTTGTCTCGTCGACAGCTTTGCATGATGAACATCGGTGTAACATAAGGTTTTGTAAGACTCTTAGTGATAGTGAAACTCTTGTCGATAGATCTGCACAAGCTAGATTTGTGTTCGGTATGATGTCTCGCCGATAGCGGTGGTCATGTCAATGGTTCTATGATTGAGCATTGTGGCTTCAGGGAGACACAGTCTAGTGTCTCACTGACATGCAACACAGTTTGAATGCCTTGACCAAATGTCTATCCTACGTGGTCTATTCTGAGCCAATAAAAGAAGTGAAATGTGAATCGTTAGCAGTTGGACTATTGCGACCGTTCTTGTGTGGAAGGTGAACAGATTGTGAGGAGAACGATTATGCTCGGGTAATGGCGGATGACGATGTACAGGGTGTGATATCACGAAGTGTTGCTCAATTGAACATGATTTGATCAGTGTGTATGAATTAAATTCAGAGAGCATTTTAACTGGGATGTTTTGTACAAGGTTGATTAAGGAAATGTTGCTGCTATAAATTGACATCAGAAAGTGAAGTTTGTACTCTGTATGTATTTTTTTGTTTACTATAATATAAAGAGGCTTTTCTTCATGTGGGGGTTTTTCTCCCATAAGATTTTTCCCACATAAATCTGGTGTCTAATTGTGAATGTTCATTTCTCTATTCTATTAATCCTTTCAAGTGTATCTTAATGAACTGTAATTGTAAAATTTAAAGTCATATCTACATTCTTCCCTGAGGTTTTGACGTTAGGAGAATTTTTTCCACACCTAAGCTTTCCTTACAATGAGGTGGGAGCAACTTAGCTCTGAAAAGTGATTTTTACCTCCCATATTCTTGCTTCATCTCTTCAAGGTCAATAGGAACCAAGAATGTACTAGGCTCACTCAGATCAAAAACCTGTCAGAATTCCTTTCTGTTGATGCTTAATAGAACCTTTCCATCATTATCTCGAATCACCCGTGTGACAGGGTCATATCGTGCAACCACTGCCCTAAGCAATTCTATATCAGGGAACACATTTGGTACCACTAACTTCCCCATATCATACATCCAACCATTAGAAAAGGGGTGGGGAAAATTCCTCTATCCAAACCACAATTTGAACATCTCTAGACCAGTAAGAGGAACCCTAGCATCAGCTATGTTAGAACAATTATATACTAATCCCTCCCCTAGAGTTTTTCCTTGCATCAAAACCAACCCCTTCTTCCTATCATTTGTCGACAATGGCAATTGATCTAGGAAATCATCATATAAGTTTCTACTTAAATAATCAATTTGGCCAGAGTGTTGCTTTGTCAGTGCCATCCTAAGTAAACTAGGGCTTCCTTGCTATTTCAAAATTTAAACAAACTAGGGCTTCACAAAATATGAAATTACAAAACAAAACCTTG
Organism: Sequoia sempervirens; assembly: GCA_007258455.2. Taxonomy (NCBI): domain Eukaryota; kingdom Viridiplantae; phylum Streptophyta; class Pinopsida; order Cupressales; family Cupressaceae; genus Sequoia; species Sequoia sempervirens. The sequence goes on from VDFB02026320.1 coordinate 175,736,037, forward strand.
CAATTTCCCACAATTCAATTAACTTATAGCCCTAAAACAACTATCGACAAGCCCTACGACAAGCACACAGCAAATTTCCCCCAAATTCAAATTCAGAATAACCAGGAGATACATAAATGAACTTGTTGCTTTGTGCTTGCAGAAACCCAAATTCTTGTTGTAACAATTTGTAACTTCGTCCTTGGCTCCACAACTGCTCCACAAAGTTGTTTTGAATGCTTTATGATACCAAAAGTAGAAGACAAATTGCTTTATTTCGATCAAACCCTAGCAGTAGATGTCATGTCCGCCATTAAAGCTTACTCATGCGTTGCACGAACGGCTCCAATCGCATTCGATGTAGATTCAAATATTGGTCGTTGATCTTTCACCTTGATCAAATCATTGAATAGCTTCCTTCAAATCAAACTAACAAAATCTCCATCCTAGAAATAAGGGACCCACCATACCACGTGTTGCCAACAAAATCCACGTGGTGCTTGCCGGTGATATCTCAATCGATAAAAACCTCGCAACTTCTGATCACACGATGGCAGGCAACCATGGATCTTCAACCATCGGCAATCTAGTTCATCCAACATAGTTTCCAGCTTTGTTTTTAACTATCGAGTACCTTTCCTACTGAGATTATAACATTTGTGTTGATTTGAAGCACGTGCATCTCATTCACACTTTAATAACTTGTTGCATAATGTATTAAAATAAAATAGATGCATCAAAGTATTTTATCATCCCTTCGACATCACCAGACGAGATACATGTCGCTTTCCCATGATATCGTGATCAACCAAGACAGTGTGGTGAGGTCATTGCGGGATGGTGGAGAACAGCTGAGATCAAACAATGATTGATCAACGGTCATGCAAACTTGTCCCTCTGCAAAATAAAAACATTTATTAAAGGAATAAGGGGACATCACTAGGCCAATGACAAACAATGACATAAGTTGTCACTTAAATGAGGGAGCATGAGACCATCCAAGACTTAGGAGAATAAAATTAAACGAAGGAAATAAAATCATAAAACTAAAGGGGGCTAGACCTAGACGAAGCAATGGGACTTAAGATGTTTTAAAAACCCTCCCAAAAAGTAACGGCCAAATAGATCCTTCCTAAGGTGTAAGATAATACTATGGTTTTACATGAAGACAAAGGTAAAACCCCAACCCTAGGATTTTCCCAAACACCATAGATGACCAGAGACATAAGGCAGGATAAAACTTTGAAGTTCCATCAGGTAGATGGTTAAAAGGGTAGAGGGAAGAGAGAAGTGAGAGAGAGAGACCTGAGAGAGGGAGAGGGGGTAGGAGGTTGAGACTTGAGAGAGAAAGGGGGAGGGAGTGGATATAGATAGAGGGTAGATGGTTTAAGGTTTAAGGGTGTATGGTTTAGGGTCAAGGGTAGAGGGAGAGAGATAGAGGGAGTGAGTGAGAGAGAGACCTAAGAGAGGGAGAGGGGGTAGGAGGGAGAGTCTTGAGAGAGAGAGGGATGGAGTGGAAGAGAGATAGAGGATAGAGGGTTTAAGGATTTAAGGGTTAAGGGTAGAGGGCTACAGAGTGGAGAGACATAGGAGTGAGTGAGAGAGAGAGAGAGAGAGACTTGAGAGAGGTAGAGGGGGTAGGAGGGAGAGACTTGAGACAGAGAGAGAGAGAGAGAGAGAATTAGGAGGGGTAAGGGAGAGGGGAAGAGGGGAAGAAACAACCCATTAGGTCTGCACATGGATAAAAATTCATAAAATCATATCTCCCATACATATTTTGTTGAAACTTAGGCTTGAACCTCTCATTTCACGTGTTTTTCTTCACAAAACTCTTGAGGACAGCAGCTATACCTTCTTTATTTCTCATCCTACACCCTATTCATGCATCCTACAATTACAACAGTATCCATGGGACCTCTTACACAAGCTACAGTAATCACAAAAAAGTGTAAGAGCCCCTTTATATCATGTTTGGACTACAAAACCCTCAAAAATAGGGTAATCGGGTTGTATGCAAAGAAATGAAGCTTTCTAACTCAAATCAATGCCTTAAGCCCTCAAATCAGATTCAAATCAAATCTAACACATATTTTCACGACCTGGAATTGATTTCACATCAAAATATGGCTGCATGTGACCGTACAGTGCTACATAACAAGAAAAATACATAAATTTTGAAGAAAAACACATATATTTGAATGTCAAGAGCTTGTATTTTAAATCCTCAACCATCAACAACCATTACAACGATCACTTTATGCCTTTTAAATGCCTTTACACATCAACCACTGAACAACCACCTCTACAACTGACTTTTTAATCTTTTATGATCACATGAAACATAAAACACACTAATTTCAAGGTTGTTAACATCACTATTGAAATGTTTTAATTTTTTGACCTTTCAAACATTAAAAAGTGCATCATTAAATTAATTATGTAATGGCATAAAAATTAAAAAATATCATGAATTAATTATGTAACCATATAAGTCAAATATGATTCTATCAAGAAATTAATATCAAATAGATAATATAATCACATAACTCATACATTTCAATGTCATTGATCTTCTTCTTTATCCAACTCTTTGTCTGTATCATCTGATCCAGAATCGACATTGTAAAGATTGGTCATATCATTATCATCATCATCGATATCAGTTTTGATAATGTCATCATCTACACAGATATCATCTTCATGAACATTAACTCTTACATCATCATGATCTAGTTCCTCCTCTTCGACATCTTCGTTAGGGACATCATCAACTAATTGTTCATCCTGATCATCATCTACATCATCTTCTAGTTCTTCAGTGTCTTCTTCTTCCACCACATTATACTTTACTGGCCTTCCTCTTGGATCATGTCTAACAACAAATGACCAACCCGGTTTACCTAGAACCTCTGAGTAAAATACCTGCTCACATTGGCTTGGAAGAACATAGGGCTCATTTCCAACTCGCTCGATCGGTATTAACCATGGTAAATCCATTATCATGTTCAATAACAGTTCTCTCAAGATCATTTTCATTCAATTGTAGCATGTACCATAGGACAACAAACAAAATTAATTTTAAGGATTTAAAGTCGACTCAATATATCATCCAAAATCCCATAGTATCGATTTTTTGAGACTTTTGGATGTATGTCGCTTCTAGATGAAACATTAGTCACTTGAAATACTGCATTTATACCAGAATCACAAGTTTTCTTCATGTCATCCAACATTTTGATTCAAAATTTATGACCATTGCACCACATAGCCTTGTGGTGTTTCACCTACAATATGTCAAACATGTAAAAATTATTGCAATATCGTCAGTTGATAAACATATTTATTCTTAGTCAAATGTATGCAAAGAAAACAATCTCAACATATATATACATCAATATAATTGAAATCATTAAATAATATGGGTGATTAATATATTTATACGCACTGTTTATCTCTTAAACCATATGCTAAATCAATTTCCCTTTGTGTAACATTGGAATCTCCATTACAATGAGCTTCTTTAACCAATGAAGCCACACCTTCCCATGTTAATGCGACCAAATTGTTGACATCGTTCAATCCATACCGTCATCCAATCAAGATTGTTTGCAACGTATAAATGTAGTGCATCCCACTCTGACCAACTGTATAAAAAAAATTGAAATTCACAAATGACGATAATTAGTTAAATACCACAGTATATCTTAATTTATAATTGATGTATATTGAAGATTAAAAATTAAATAAGTACAATATACATAAAAACCATATGTAAAATGTATTCCAATTAATCTCCATGACCATCTTATAATTACCTCTCACTTTCCTCAATCTACCTTTCCCCATCAGGTACTCCCCTTCAAATTTGTTAATGGAATTGGGATCCCAAATGTGATCAACATGGATCTTTGTTGCAAACTTAGGAAGATATTCACTAATGTACACCATGGTCTAGTATACCATATATCCCTCCACCATAGAACCCTTGGGATGTGCTCTTTTCTAACCAAAGCCTTCAAAAATTTCAAGTGTCTCTCAACCATCCACATTGACCTTGTGTGTATAGGTCCACACAATTCAATCTCCTCAACTTGGTGTATGAGGTAGTGTTCTTGTGCATTGAAAAATGTTGAAGGTACACTTTTACATTTCACACATTAGACGAGGAATTTTTCTCTTCCAATAATTTATATCTTCTTTATGGATTTATTTAGATGACAGTCATCTACAAGTGATTCAAAGCGCAAATATATTAACAAGTAAAACAAATGGCAATTATAGGATGTATACAACAAATTGAAAAAATATCGCTACTTACCTCATGTATTTTCCAAGATCATATATAACTTGCTTGACATTGTTGTCGAAGTTGTCTGGGAGAGATAGAGGTAGAGCATACTGCAACAATTATAAAATGATTTTTTCATTATTTTTCCAAAAGTAGTAAACATAATACACTGAAAAGTACATTCATTATACAAGTTATATAATATACCAGAATAATTACTTTAATGAAGGTATGTCAATCATGCATTTTCATCCCTAACCCAAATTCACCTTTCTTTGTTATTATATTGTTTATGTTCGTAGAAAATCCTATGGGAAATCAAATTTTTCATATGACTTCTTTTATAGCATTGCTTTGCTGCTCCGTTAATAACCAAGGAAGGGAACTTATATTAATTTGGTCTCCATCGCTATTTAATTGAATGACATTTTTCATTGCATGATTGGCTTCCTGAATGTCACTACAAATTTTGACAATTTTTTCTTTGTCATGCCTTCCATCCAATATTTTCCATAATGTTTATGTTATATTCTTTCTGATATGCATTGTATCAAAAAAATGCACAATTTGCAGTTGCTTATAGTAGGGAAACCTACTAAATTGTCTGGGATAACTTTTTAGTCCTTGTGGAAGCCGGCCATTAATGCCTTGACGACCTTCCTAAAATTAAATATTGTTAAAGTGCATTCGAACGTTATAACATACCACAAAAATGTGTTAGCCCTGGGGCATCATGAATTTTCCATACAAGCATTACATGGAATTGAAATTGTCTTTGTCCTATTGGTCTAGAGACATCATACATAGTGACATCATTCCATAACTTTAGTAACTCATCAATAAGAGGCTCGATATATACATTCATATCTTTAACTTAGTACTTACCTAGTTGAATGAACACAAACATTACATAATTATTATAACCATTTTACTGCAATATATATAAATTAATGTACATGACTATTGAATGAAAAAAATATAAGTCATTATGCAACAAATAAGACAAATGAGATGCTACTACGTTAAAGAAAATTGATGTAAATAAATACCTAGAACAATCATTGACAACAATATGTGCTCCCTCTTTATCGACATCCATGGAGGAATTTTATTATTGATAACAAAAATAGGCCACACCATGTAAATAGATCTCAGCTCTCCAAATGGATTAACATCATCCGCTCCCAATGAAATCCTGAGATTACGAGGTTCTTCTTTAAAGTGTGGCCATTTTTCCTCCATGTCTCTAAATGCAAAACCATCCACAGGCATTCGAAGAATGTCATCTCCACTTCTATTTCATGCATGGTAATCCATAAATTGCGCTAAGCTTTCGCACCTAAATAATCGTTGCATACGTGGAATAATGGGAATATAACGAAGAACCTTGTGAGGCACCTTTTTTGTTAGTTGATCTATTTGATATCTACTGATATGACATTTTGGGCATTTTGTGACAAATTCATGTTGTTTATGATATATAATATGATCATTGGGATATGCATTTATTGTTTGATACTCCATTCCGATATCTTTCATAATTCCAAATAAATCTCAGTATGAGCGAGGTAAAATATTTGATGGTGGTAACAAAAATTCACTAATCAATCTACAACAAAAAATAATTTGTTAATATAAAGAATATTAATGGTACATATTTCATCCTTTATTTACTAGTGATGAACTAACAACAATTAAAATAGATGAAAAAATATGACATACATGACATACCTTAACATCCGTGAGATTGCTATGTTTGATAAACCATTCATAACCTTCAAGTTCAACAGCAACAATACAGCAAAGAGAAGAGTTGTTTGGGAGCCTTCATAAAGGGGCTCGTATGCCTTCTCAAGTATAGGTAAATCATGAACATCATCAAATTCATCTCAATCATCATGATCAACTCTGCCACTAAATCTGTCATGGATCAATGTATTTGTACTATCATCTTCAACTATTTTTTTTGGTGCATGATCATCTTCTTCCATAGGATCATTAACTTCATCTTCGATATTCATAGCTCCATGTTCATCCACTTGCAAAACCAAATTCTTCAGGCTGTGATAATCCATATCATGTGCCCTAGGGTGCCCCACCTTTATAATAATGATAGACACAAATAAACCATGATCATGATCAAGTGATTCTATATATATATATATATATATATATATATATATATATATATATATATATATATATATATATATATATATATATATATATATATATATATATATATATATATATATATATATATATATATATATATATATAATGTTAAACGATATAAAAATTTACAAATTCAATCAATATAAACACATATAATGAACAACTTACCAATGGACGATAATCATGCCCCCTTCAATGTGACCATGTTGCCTACAATGTTTCTCAACTGTTGTGATTAAAATTTGTCTCATCTTTAAGCCCTTGCAATTATTGCAAGGACAATAACATTTCCCATCACCCTTTCTTTTCAATCTAGCCCACAATCTATCAAGTGTCTCTTCATTTTATTTTGGACTAATACTATCTGACATGATTTTTCTTTACCAAGCTTGACTATTTAGATCTTCAAAAAATATCAAACACACTCCAATAATTTTCATTCATAGACAGTAACAAAATCTAATAATTCTGATATTTTACACCCAAAAAATTTGGCATGCAACCACCCCTGCAAAAGAGAAGATAGTCTGAAGTTAATGACCCCAAAAAACACTTTAAAATGCTAATTCCAAAACTTATTAAATTCTAATTTTACTATGATTTCCAACTGTTAGACTCCTAAAATTAGAATATTAAACTCGATCGCAAACTTCCAACAACGATGGAGGTAGCGAGCTAATAAGATCAAGTGACCCATTCCTAAGGAGCAACAAGTCGGAATCATCATTGCTAATGTCAATACGGATTTATCATTTTAGTTAAAGATGCAATGTGTCACTTCTTATGACGAGCTTATCCCTAGGGCCCTCAACATTGAGAGTGCCCTAATCGCACAAGGAAGCACACACTAGTAGAATTTGGAAAATAAATGACTAGGTGACTAAAAATTTTAGTCACAACAACTAAAAATGACTAAATTCTGCTCATTTTTTGCAACTCAGCTATAAATGAGTAAATAAATTACTAGTTTGGTCGTTGATTAAAAATTATTTAGTCACAAAAATAAAAATGACTAAATAGTTAGTCATTTATTTAGCCACAATCCATTTGAATAAATTATTTAAGGAATCAAGAATATAGCCCTCCAAAATACTCTAAAACTTTAATAAACATACCCTAAAACTTTTGTCAAAATCTTATTTTCAGGCATAGCCCACCAGAATGGAGTTTTCATTTTAATAAACATACTCTAAAACCTTTGTCAAAACATTATTTTCAAGCATAGACCGCCAAAATGGAGAAGTGTTTCAGTAAAGAATGACAGAGAATGGTGAGGAGATGTGCATGAAAGGAGGCATAGGATTCATTGTCAGCTTATCTCATTCTTGCTCTACTCAACAAATCTTACATTGTTCCCGCTACTATTTGTAATCTAGGTATTTACTTGACATATATTTGCATAATCTCAAATTCCTTCAAAGGCTATTGAAGTATCAATGTATCCTATATAGGGTTTAGAATGATTTATTTTAATTAAAAAAATAAATAAATGATGTATTTCCCTATAATTAGATAATGTGGAGATCTCTTAAATCTTCCCTAGCACACTATCCTCTTTAGCACTGTATTCATTACTCCAGCTACTAGGGTTTTGCATGTGACATCTTTAATATCTTCATGATCATGGCTTTTAAATAGATCTCAATCTTTGCTTTAATCATTTTCATGGTAACCCTTGAGTTCCATAATCCACCTTCAATCTCTTCTAAGAACGTTGTCTTAAGCTAGACTACATAGTATGCATATAAAAAAAGTCCTTCATACCTGCCATTGTTCCAAACCACCACTCACTGCCTTGCTTAAAATGTTGCCTCCATAAGCACAATAGCATGTTTTAAAATCATGGTTTCCAATGATTGACCACTAAGGTCACCACTTTCATCAAGATACAATGAGATTTTTGTCTTCAAACTCAAGGCATTATGCAAGATAACATTGTGAATTGTTTATTGTGTACGATTTGATTTTCTTGCACATTTACTACTTTGCTAACTTGCTTTAAGACTAGGTATTGCACCCTTAGCTGCAATCTCAAACAGCTCACTCACTATCACTTGAAGATTCCTTTCATGAGCATCCTATAAAATCAAACTATGCCCTATAGACTGTCTACTTAATACAAGGGACTCATTGTTTCATGGTATTGTAGATCTTAAGATCCTTCAACCTTATTGACACTACTTCATAGTCCACAAGGTATTATTCACTATTCTCCCATCTTTGATGAGTCTCAAAACACTGCTCAAACATGCAATCCACTACCTCCATTATACATTAATGGCTAAGAAGAAACATTGAACCTATGATTACCATTGTTACTTCATTTGGATAGTCATTCCCTGATTGCATTTTCCTTGTCTAACACTACCAAAAGCATTTGAAAAACCCTTAAGGTCGCAAGGGGGTAAGGAAACTCACTGTTAAAATCTCCACTTTACTATGCAAGGTTTGAGCTTTATTATCTTGTCACTGCTCAACCTCTTTTTGACTATCACATCTCAAGTGACTGTCATTCTTCTTACCGTAGATTGCATTTACAAATGTCACTAAGCTACATAGTGTGCTTGTTATTGGCTACAATCTTTAGATTGCAAGATTTTGTTATTAGCTACAATGTCTCAATCTTTCTCGTATTGCAACCTCACTAATCCGCTAGAGTTATTATTTATGTTTCTACGGAGGCCTAGGGTTTGTACCCTAATCATGCTCTTACCAATGCTTATGTTGGTATTAAAAAACAACCTTAAATCTTGGGTCAGAAAATTAGTTGTCTTGACAGGGTTGTGGTATGATCTTGGATTGTATCCTAGAGTGTGTGGGAAGCTTGTGTTTGATCATTAAGGTATGTAAACCTGATCAGGAAATGTATCCTATATAGCATGGGTCTTGCTTTAATACTTTCCATAATGGTTATTAGCAGATCACATTATTATAGTTTGTGGTAACCCAAGATTGCATTCAAGTATGTAACAAACTTGGTTTGTAGTTTAAGCTATACACTTTTAAGTAACATTCATAAGGTTTAGAAAATCTTGATCACTCTCTAGAATATCCCATTAAACATGGGTTGTGCTTGAATGCACTACATAATTGATATAACACAACCACTCTACATATCAACCAGAGTTAAAGAATCTTTATTGCAGCAAGAGGTAATCACTCTTGGATCATGCTATAATTACATCTAACCTATTAAACTTGAGACAACCTGAATGCACCCAATGATGATTGACACCTACATTATACAACCTGAATTAACTACATTATATGAGTGCCTCCATTTCTATCACAACATAGCCACATTAAACTTGGGTCACACATGAATGCATCATGTATTTGTTATAGCACAATTGTGCCACATGACTAATAGAGTTATGGATCACATAATTACAGTCACAAGAATTTGTTCCTTGGTTGTGATCTTATGGTGATTCCACACAACAAAATCTGGACATGAAATTCTCAAAACCCTAAACCTCTAAAAATGAAATCTGATGACATGTTACATTAAAATATGATTTTCAAACCTGAAACTACAAATCTGACTTCACAATTGAATTCTGCAAAAAGACAATGACTACCCTCAACCTGGCGATATCTTCTTGAATTTTTTATGATTTTTCTCAAGAAAATCGTCCTTAGTTCTCCACAAACTGTTTCAAGTAGAGAAAATTTGCAAGTATAGAAAAACATTGTCGCAATAAATCATCGAACTCACTTTTCTTTATGTCGGCCACAATTTGATTTTTTTCTTATTTTTCATGTTTGTCAAAATTTTGACAAAATTGCTAGTCGAAATTTTGACGAAACCCAGGTTTGTCGAAATTTCAATGAACATCGGGGATAAACTTTTAAAAATTTGAAAGTTACACATCAAATTTTACAAGCACCTGACAATACATCAAATTATACATATTTCGTCATAAATTTTCATCAGATTTTGCAGTCAAATGAGTTAATGCCGAAATCAAACCAGGCGTCTTATAGAAGGTGTCTCATTCCTGGAACTAGACACAATCCTATAAAAACACACTTGTCATTGGACAAGAAGATTGAAATTTTTGTTGACTCGTTTGGTCTAGTTAGTCTTATCTTTTTATCTAATTTATCTTATGTCATGGTCCTATGCTACTCAATGATATCCACAAGTGATTAGAAGGGCGATGATGGATCATTACATCTTTTCTATTGATTTTTGTTTGCGGTTTGTCTTGATAATATTGTGGGGATATGGTGTTGTACACCATTGCATAAATTGATTTATTATAATGTTGTAATTAAATAATTATTTAGTTGTGATACACCTTGGTGGTGTTGTTAATCACACTAGGTAATTATTTGGGGACCCACTTATGTTGCATTGTAACATTGTATTATTATTTAATGTGTGGGAGACATGTGATAATAATTTAATATTGGGGAAAATATTAAATAATGTGATGTCTTAGTACCTAGTATTAAATAAGGGGTTAGTGGTTTTGTGGTACATGATTTCACCTTACCACTAGTTGTATTTTGTGTGAGCTCGTGTCTATAAAAGAAAACACATGTGTATTGGTTTAGCTTGGTTGAGTGGTTTGATTGTGAGTCTTCTTGTGGAGTTCATTTATGAAGCATTTCATGGGATGTGTGGATTCATGCTTGGACACATGGGAATGCATTGGAGGGCTTGATGCTTCAGAGGTATTCATTGTAACTCTTTTATTGCTTTATTGTTGAATAATATAGAGTATGGATGCTTTTGGAGACTAGGTTTTTCCTCTTGAGGGTTTTCCCCAGGTATATCTTCTGTTATCTTATGGCTTGTCTATTTGATCTATACATTGTGATTACTTGTATGCATGTTTATCTCCCATGGGTTATGTAGGAAATGGATTAAGATCATGGGATAAATGCAATATTTCCTAACAAGTGGTATCAAAGCTTTCAAGGTTGAAGAATTTTTGTTATAACCCTAGTTTGAGAGTTTTTGCAAAGTTGAATCCATGGACATTCATGTAGGGTTTGAGGCATTACAAGATATGGAACACATGTTGCAGGTGTTTTTATGCAAATTTGGGCTTTTGGGTTATCAAGACTTGTTGGGTTTATTGCAAGTCTAAAGTTTTCCAAATTTGGGTGAAAAAGTGTTTCTTGGTTTGAGTTTGCAAATGAGGGTTTTGTAGGGGAATTTCATAGATGACATCTTGAGACAAAATGGACCTCATGGTTGGATTCAGGTTGATTGAGAGACAAATTTTGACATAAAATTTGACCTATTTTGGAAAAGTTGAAAAGAAGACAACTTTTTTAGTAAAAAAGGCCAATTTGCCTATATGGCCCATGTGCAAAAAAAAAAATATTTACGGCGTCATTGAAAAATTTGCAAAAAAATCATTGTCGAGCTATTGAAATAAAATTATTAAAAAAAAAATTACCTACAAAATATGAAAAAAGGTTAGAAATCTTTTGAAAAGCAAAAAATAAAATATATATATATATATAATATGAGGGGCACGGGTCCGCAGACCTGTGCCTGGCTTTGCAGTCCCATCACATCATGTTTCAACTCATACTTGGTCTACTCAGTGCATTAATAGATTTGACTGCCATTAAAAAGGTAAGAACCATCGACCTTTTATTTCAATGTTCTTAAAAGGAAAGGAAAGGTCCTTTTATAGTCCACAATACCAAGTGGTCTATTTTTGGGTCTACAAATGGCTTATAGTATATGGGACTCCTCATAACTCGTGCTCCACAATATGAGGTGTGCATACCTTACCCCTTGTAGGATTTGAACTTTTGACCTCTCTTTCAAGAGTACAAGTTCTCCACCACTAGGCCAACTCACGTGTACTTTAAAATTAAGGTAGCCAAAAGAAAACCTTTTATTTAGAACATTTAAATTAAAACCATTTAAATTGCCCCCCCACCTCTTTATTAAAATGCGACTTTAAACTATTAAATATTAACTAAATCTTCCACTTTTAAAGTTTGAAGAAAATTAAATTATTTTGAGGGGTGGGGTCACTAAAGGTTGTTTATATAGTCAAATCAAACATTTTTTCAAACTAGCATAACTTTCGTCCACGATGTCAGATTTTCAACTTCTTGTAGTCATTGGAAAGCTGGTTTCGAGAATTATGTAGTGGTATAGGTTTAGTTCCTTTATTTTCTTATTTTTACATGTTTTTAGAGCTTGGAAGTTATATGTTCTCATTTGCACGGTTTTGGTCACAACTTTTGCATTTAGAATCAGATTTTTCAGTTTTGAATAGGCGATGGAGAGCATTTGTAGTTAGTGGTTTAGATTGTTTATCATTTTGTGGTGATGTATGAGCTTGGTACTTGTTTGATCACTTGTAGGAGCCTAAGATTCAGGGTGTGATTATGTGATCATGTAGACGATTCAAGAGGCGAAACCTTAAGGGAGTACATATTTTTATATGTCATTTATGATGATACAACTGATTATTAGATTGGTACTTCTAGGTACAAGTTTATAGGTGATTTTCAAAGTTGGGACTTTGATGGTGTTAGGTACACAGGTTTTCTTTGATTTTGAGGACATGGTTGGACATGGTTTGAGACTTGGAGTCTTGTATGGGTGATAGTCGAGTGACATCGTTAGCTATGGTTATAGTGTCATGGATATGCAAGTACATTTGATGCATTGGCATGACATGATCATGTATGTGGTTATTTGGTGGTGATATAGTTTGGTGATTAGGAGATTGGTCTTATCTTTTTTATGCTTATTTGGTTCCTTGAATGTGATTACTCATTTGTGGACATGGTTGGCAAATCAAATCTAAGGTTGATTTGGTGTTTGAGTCATTGGTCTACATGGTTATCTTCTTTGATATATTTGTTTGCACTTACTAATGTGATGATGAGTTTGTGTGTTTCAATTACTGGATCTATGAGTTATGCAGGTGTGTGGGTTGGCCACCCATTCATTTGTAGTGGGATGACTCAGATGTGGATTGTCTATATCCACCAAGTTTGATTCATTGTTATTGCAAATTTCATTAGTTGCCCTTGTTTGTGGTCATTTGTGCATTGGTATGTTGTTTTTGGATTAAGAGGATGGATGATTTGAGTACTTGATTAGTTGGTTGATGGTACTTGTAGCATGTGGTTTGATCATAATGTCATGATAGCTTGTTATATTCATTAGTTATACACTTTCAGTGGGATATTTTGATAGTGATGATTTGGCTGTGTTGGATGGGTTTGGTTTGTGATGTTTTGATGGAAATTGTATGTATCTTCTTGGCTTGGAGATCTTGGTTTACTAGTATGTTATTGGAATTGCAGTTGAGTGTTTGTAGACTTGGATGATCTTCATGGAGAGGATGGTAGTCATGATGCTATGTGTAGCTCATATCATAGTTTAGTGGGAGTTGTTGGCAATGACGTGGATGCATCAATGGTATGGTTATCTTCGTGTGATTAAACATATGATTTCTTGGTTTAGAGTGTATTTGTTATGATTTCATGGTTTAATCTTGATGCTAGCTTAGATTTTTGGCATGATATGGGCTCTCTTGAGACCAAGATGTTTTCATTGGTGCATGTGATCTCCTAGGAGGAGATGGTTAGATCATGTTGTCATGATAGGTTGGAGCTTTGAAATTAATCTTGGTGGTTCTCTTTGTATTGAGTACATTGATCATTTTCTTGATTACTACATGATGGTGATATGTTGCAAGGAAAACTTTAGTGGCGAATCTTCTCCAATTGGAAAATTCTAAGAATCAGTCAACTTGAAATTGGTGAATTTCTCGCACCCACAGGGTATCCAAATCACCCGAAATTTACGAAACATAGGTCCAATGCATGTCGATTCGCCAATAATTTTTTTTATGAGGCATGTGTAAGCAACAAATTTGCCATTGTCAAACTACGTGTTTCAAATGGACCGACTAATATTTTTGCCTGAATCTCAGAAGCATTTAATAAAAAACACCTACATATTGGCCAATACTATTAAAACGACATTGTATCAGGACCCATTTCGCCAATTAAAATTTACAAATAGTTGCTTGTGAAGACTCATTTCACCAATTAAAATTTATAAATAGTTTCTTATGAGGACCTATTTCACCAATAACATTAAAACATAATTAAATTTGAGGACACATTTCGCCTTGAAAATTACAACGTATTCGCCAAATTTTTAATATACCATTTAAAAATCCCACGGAATTCGCCAAGTATGGAATCATGGATTGATATAAATACAATCGAAAGTGTCATTTATTCTTACATATTTTGTTCAATTTTGAGGTTCTACTTCTCGATTCAGAAGTCAACGAAAGCCAAAAACGTAGACTTAAAGGTGAGTGATCACTGATCATTTCTTCATAGTGTTATTAGTTATAATAATAAGTTTTCTTTATCTCTTTTCCATTCTTTCTTCAGTCTTAAAGATGATATTGAGTAGGGAATGGGATCTATATTATTATTCTATGTCCTTCTTAAACAAGAAGACATTTTTTCTAGTTTTTATTCGAAGTGAGAGATGAATATGTGATCGAATCAGAGATTAATATGTCGAGCAACTCGAGCAGCAATGGTAAGGCTCCTACCGCTCCTCGGGGTGGTGAAACTACTCCTGCCACTCCTCAAGGTGTTGAAAATACTCCTACTGCTCCTCGGGTCAGGGTGGTAAAAAAACTCCTGCCGCTCCTCAGGGTGTTGAAAATACTCCTGTTGCTCCTCAAGGTAGTGAAACTACTCCTGCCGCTCCTCAGAGTCAGGGTGGTGAAAATACTCCTGCTGCTCCTCAGGGTGTTGAAAATACCCCTATCGCCCCTCAGTGTGGTGAAGATCAAGAGACTCAGAGGCCATCAAAATGCCCAAAACTTAGACGTACCATACAGTCTTACTTTGGAATTTCCAAAGCTTCGGATCGATCAGGTCAAGATGGAGCTACATCATCAACTCTTCCACCAAATATTGGTAGCATTCACAATACCTCAGCGCCAGCAGAAGGTCAAGTTGAGATTGCCATTTATTTAAATCAAAATGTATCAAATTCAAATGGGGATGGAAATACCACAGAAGATGCTCCAAGGGATAGCCTAGTTAGCCAGAATGAGATAATTGAATTGGATGAGGATGATGTTGGTAGCAAGAAAAGGAAAAACAAACCAAAAAGGGGGTGTGAGTGGGAAATGAAAAGGAATTTTCAACTTGGTTGGTTGTCAAAGTACCCATTCATTTTAGTAGTGGGGGAATCAGATGATACTGAAAAAGTAACACATGCAAAATGTACGATTTGTACTTGGAAACTAGGAAAACCCAAGACGTTGCGACTAAAGATTGACACTATAGAAAAGCATATCGGTAAAGTTTATGAAAAAAAATCATAGACAGAAAGGAACAATCAGTCTTACAATGGAAATCAAAGGAAGAATGTCTTCATGTTAGGTATGTCACAGATTATGAAGAGCATCAGAAAAACATGTCGAAGCTTTCTGCATGTAAAGGTACACTTGAGGCTCAATTTGGAAAAGCAATGGAAGGAGCAAATATGTCAAAAACTGTTCAGATGAGTGTTGTTTTTCATATTTTGTCTAGAGGGTGTCCTATGATAGACTAACCAGAATATTCTAGTTTATTATCTTTTTTGAATGTTCCTCACTATCCCTACACACATTGGTCAATAAACGCTAGATGGGAATGAGAAAAGTGTCTTGCTGTAGTGGAAAAGGAAGATTTAAAGGAGAAAGTAAAAGAGTCAAACTTCATTGCATTATCTTTAGATGAAGTTACTGCAGTAGACAATACTTCTTGGGTCTGTATGCATTTGTATACTGTACAACAACATGTTCGCCAAGCTCATCTTCTCTGTGTTCATAAAATGAAGGACAGTTCAACATCACATAATATATTTGAACTAGTCAAGAAATATTTGAATGAAATTGCAGGTATGGATGAGTTGACAATTGCAAAAAAGTTACAAGGTCAAAGGACCAATGTTTGCACAAAGTTACAAACTACTTGTGCACCATACATGCTTGGCATTCACTGCATGGCCCACAGAATAAATTTTGCATTCAAAATTGTAAGCAAGTTTCCTACAGTATCAAAATTTGAAAATCTAGTTCGCGAGATCTACGCATACTTTTTCCAAAGTCCTAAACGTTTCAGATAATTTCAGAATTTTGCTGAGGGAATAACACCAGGAAACAAGCTTCTCAAGGATGTTGATACCAAATGGATCTCCCTGCATGGACCAGTGCAACGAGTTCTTTCAGAATATCAATCCTTAATTGGAGTGATGTATGAAAACCGCAGCACGGTAGACAAACCTCCTGACCTCTTACATAGGTTAAGCGATATAGAGACACTATTGACTTTAGCTAGTCTTCTCCCCATGCTGGATGAAATGAAAAGTCTTGTGAAGAAATCCCAAGACAGAGCTATGTATATTAATGAATATGCCAATCTACGTAAACATACATGCTTGGCCCTCGATCATCTATATCTAGATTTAACACAAGATGGCGTAGATTATAACCTTTGGCAGAAAATTATTGATTTGAATGATCTTGATAATTATTTATAGTTTAATGGAAGTGAGCACTTATGTATCTATGTACGTGGATGATCTGGTGGATATTTTCAGTGAAAATTGAAGTGTCTCATTTCTCTCCAGAATCTACACCATCAGAAAGAGCATGACGTCCCGATTCCAATGCAACTCGAATGGAGTGAAAAGGAGTCTATTTGTGCAAGTTATGGCCAGTCAAACCTTGGGTCAAACTGGGATCAGAGGGCATCCAGGAAGTGAAAAAAATGATGTCATCAAAAGTTGTTAAGTTGGCATCATCACAAAGAGCTTGACAAGATGATTCTGATGGCGTTCGTTTCGTCAAAATCCGACATCGTATGCTCAAGATACAGCTGGTCAAAGTTTCAGGTTGACTTGGTGGACTTGAAGGTACAGTGATGACGTCATCAATCATACAGCTGACGTCAGCATGTGGTACAAAATTTGGAATGGACCAATCAAAAGTTGACACGTGGTAGTCTGTACAGTGCGACGTGGCACGATGGTGCGGCAGATGACGTCAGCCTGGTCGGCGAATCATGTGTTGACACGTGTCATCCGTGCACACGTAGGCGTCCTCGTCAGCATACACATCCACATCCTAGTCAGCAGTTCCATCATTGTTGTCAGCCAATAGAAATCTGCCACGTGGCACCCTCCTGGTGCGGCACATGGCCCTCTTCTCTCTTCCTCCTGCCGGCGGTCGCGAGTTTGTTCTAACAAAAAGATGTTACGTGGGTTGGAACCCGAGACTTTGGGGCGGACAGCGCAAAGTTTCCACTGTTAGAGCACGCGTAGTTTGTTTTGCTATTTTTAGACGCGGGTTTATTTTGTTGACAGTTCGATAGAGTTTGGTGAGAAAAAGCCAACGGTCGGGGCTTGAACCCGGAACCGCCGGGTTCTCAAAAGGTATGGGCACCGCTAGCCCATGCGAGCCGTTAGAAATGCGAATGGCATCGAATTTATTTGTTTATTCTTTTAAAACTGAATACTTTAAAATTTAAACAAACAACTTTTATTTAAAATTAACCCCTTAAGTTGTAACAAAAGCCCGAAATGAATAAATAAAAGGGCTAAAATAAATATTAGGGGGGATTTTTAAAGATATATATGTGCATAAAGGAGATTAAGTTGTTTTTGGGAGATATGGAGGATTTTCAAATATATGATTTGTAATTTGGAGAGATAAGGAATATTTTGTAAATCAATTGGTTAGTAACTAATTTGATTAATTTTTTTGTATAAAAAGGGGTGTGAGGTGAGTGTGGAGATTAAGTTTTTTTTTCAGGTGATAAATTCTTGAAGCTGTGGTGACACGAAAGAGAGGTCTTGTGGAGATTCTTTGAGCCATTCTTGTACGCCAGAGCACTGTTATGCTGCCGAAGTGCTTGGAGAATGGTTGTGGTGCTTTTGTAATTGATTTTGGAGTTAATCAGATCGGTCTCTCTATTGGAGTGGACCCGGAGATGTAGTCACGTTTGTGATGAACTCCGTTACCAATTTGTTTTCACTTCTTCTCTCCTCTCTCATGTTCTGATTTGTCACTTTAAATTTCAGTTTTAATGCATAAATTTGTTAATGTATGCATGAATTCAAATTTCGTAAACTTGGAATAATCATTGTAAAAGTTTAAGCATTCCATTCTGCAATCTAATCTAGATCCTATACAGATCAGTGGATATGAGATACAAATGTACCGATGTAAGACTACTAGGCGCTCTAGCAGAGAAGTACCTGTTAACGAGGAAGATTTTAAAGACATTGTTAAATTTGTTGGTGATAATTTGAAGGAAATTGCAAAATCTCTTTCCTCAAAGATTCGTGAAAGATTCCCTTGAGATGAAATACTTGAAGCCATGAGTATTGTGTATCCTCAATTTTGGGCAAACCGAGATAACCCAAGATTTTTTCATGCTCAAGTAAAAATCTTGATCAAACAATTTTTGAAAACTTTAACAATCAATGAGAAGAAAATAGAAGGAATTTTAAATGAAGATAAGCTAAGAAAGCAATGTAAGGATTTTGTAGTAGCTATTAAGGACCAGTATAAATCCATGGGCAAGGACAAGCCCTTTGAACCAGGATCAATAAAAAGGGTTTGGACAAACTTAGGTCAAAGTGAAATATTGCATGATAAGATATCATAATATTTCAAACTTTTTGATTTATTTCAAACTATGATATTGGGGTCGGTGGAGGATGAGAAATTTTTCAGTACATTAGGGTTTTTGAAATCAAAGTTAAGAAACAAACTAGACAAGAATTTGGAAAATTGCTTGAGGATGAAAGGAATTGTGTATAATATCAAAAAAAATCCTTTTGATAGGGAACTCGCAATCTGGAGGTCCACATGTGAAAGAAGAGGGACCGATCTGTGCAACACTCCAATTCCAAAGGCTGGTACTGGTGGCACTACCATGGGCAGTGAGACTGGGACAGATTACATTGACGAAAATGGCATAGTGAATGTTGAAATTGAGACACAGGCCGAAGAAGGTAAAGAGCAGACTCAGAATCAAGAGCTTCAAGATGACTCTTTTACTCTATCTGATGTTGAATGTCAGTTTTGAGACCCTGACTCCATTTGGGAAATGGAAGAGAATTAGCAGTTTTTAGGTATTTATACTGCACTACAAGATTCATGAATCAATTTCCATTGTTCCAAACTGTAGTTGATGATATTTTATATTGTATTGAATGAAAATTGAAATTGTGAATCATTGCACTTCATGATATTTTATTTTATATTGCACTTCATGAATCATATTACAAACTTTAGTTGATGATATTTTATATTGTATTCCATGAAATTATGATATTTTATATTTTATATTATATTCCATGGTATTGAATTTGATATGTGTTTCTGCATCATTTTTAAATTACTCAACTCATAAATTCCTATTACATTTCCATTCACAAAATCTTTGATAAATAACTCAAAGAATATTAATTCATTCCTTGAACAGAAGTTAACAGTTCAAAATCCACAACTTATAAGCTAACAGAAGCTAACAGTTCAACATAAATAACTTATAAAGACATCCAAACAACTTAAACAATAAAAGCTTAAACTACCAAATCACCTAAATTATTTAGAGAACTTCTTACGCATCCATCACCATAAAATATTTATTCATAAATAAACATTCCACAGCAATGAAATTAACCAAAAATTTATCATTCCAATAATAGACAATCCACTGGCAAACTACTCGGAAAAAGCACAATAAATCCACACAGTACACACCATAACTCAAAGCTTGTGCATGCATGAACTTCACCATTGTCTTTCTATATTGAAATAACAAAAAAGCAATAAAAATAGCATAGTTTTTTTTGTCCCAATAACGGTTCCTTGAAGACAACCGTTTTAGAAATTAAAATAAAAAGTCTTTGAAGTATCAAGAGAGCCAAATTAAATTAAATAACATAAAAACTAAAAACTAAACAACACCGACTCCTTCGCTTTTAATATTTTCCGCCTCCTCCTTCAGTGACGCCTCATGTGCCTTTAATCTTTTCCTGTATTCTTGGTACTTGGTGACAATTGCGGTGATGTTTTTGCTCCCTAGCGTTGTAGTAATCTGTAACCTAGTTCTCCATTTTCCCAAATCCTTTTCAGAATCAAACAACATCTGAGATCTTCTCTCTTCTCCAAAATTATAAGCCTTCAGGTGGAGCTCCATTGCACTGAGTTTCGAGAAGGACTCACATATCACTGTAGTAGGATCAGATATTTCTTTATTGAATTTCTCTCTAAACTTCAAAGAGATCTCTCTTATATCTAGAATCCTTTCATCAACCTCATGAGTAATTTCTGCTCCTA
This sequence comes from Sequoia sempervirens, assembly GCA_007258455.2. Lineage (NCBI taxonomy): Eukaryota > Viridiplantae > Streptophyta > Pinopsida > Cupressales > Cupressaceae > Sequoia > Sequoia sempervirens. The sequence continues at coordinate 175,756,851 of VDFB02026320.1, forward strand.
GAATATGAAAATATTTTTTAATTTCCTCAAACATTTCATAATATTTTTCAAGTGTGTTCTTAATTTCATTCACCAGATTATCATATATATTCAATTTTCATTCTAATGAATCGGACCAAGAAGGGTCTAGCTCCTTAGGATTATTCAAAATTTTCTCACCAATTAATATCTTTGAATCCATAGAGTTCAATTCTTTCATTTCTTGAGAGAGCACATAGAGACTAGTTTGATCTTTTCTGACATCCTAAAATTCTCCTACTAACTCCTTCCTCTTGTCAAGAACTCAAGTGTAAAACTGCAAAGATTTATTCAGAAAGAAGATAGCCTCTTGAGATATTGTTATGATCCCCTCACAAGCAGCTCTGGAATAGCTCAAATTCTTTTTAATTTTCTCTATGGTGAGCACATCGATGCCCTCTACTTGAGGTTGAGAACTTGAGGCTTCATCAGATGTAGGAGGAGTGGCCATGGAAGAAATAAAGTTACTCAATGCGCGGACTTGAGATTGCAGCTTTATATTTTATTTCCTATGTTCTTTCACTCTTTTAATCAAGGTATTGACTGAATAATTGGCATGGTACATATCACCTTCCAGTGTTGGAGGCCCCATATCAACATGTGTGACTTTGTAGTCCACCGCTATTATTTCATCTTCATTTAAATCCTTGACAGGGTCAGTAATTTCTAACATTTGATTTCCAGAAGTAGCATCAGACACCATCCTTGAAATCATCTTGGCTTTCTTAGGTTTTGAAGAGCTTTGAAGTAAATTTGCAACTTTATCCACTCCAACTATCATTGTAGGAGTATACTTTCTCTTCTTCTCCACTACTTTTTTCAACCATCCTGGGAAGGCTACTACCAGACCAGAATCTTCTTTTCCAGTAATAGTTTCTTTAGGAGCGGTAGAAGTGAAAGGTGGATTATTAGGTGGAGAAGAGGGCATTTCAGATTCTTCAGACATAGGAGGAAAGATATTATCTTTAGCAATCTGTTTAAAGATAGCTTTAGAATTTGCAGCCACAAGTTGAAGTTTTTCTTGATTGGTATTCTTCTTAGGGGTAGGAGAAAGCACATTGTCTTGTTCACAGATGCTCTTCAACTTGACTATTTCTTGTGGCCTATCACCATCACCTCCTGACTGAGAGTTTACACTAGACGACCTAACATAGGGTTTCCCCGATGATACACTTGCACCAGATGTTTGCGTAGACCCCTGTTCATTCTTCTGTGATGACTTCGGCTCCTAAACAGGACCAGCAACTTGTCGCCATTTCCCATCCAACTAGTCCTGGGTTCTTTTAAGCACTGGGGTAGCACGTACCCTCATATCTAAAATTTTACTTTGGTTCCAATCAACCCTAGGGTGGGATTTATCAGGCAATTTTTCATATCCAGGATCTAAGATTGTTGAATCCTCAACTAAATTTTTAGGAATGTCAAATTGAAGACTGAAAGCCTGTATCTGTTTTAGCGTTAGCCTCATCTAATCTCTTCTCAAAACTTCATTCTCATTGACACAATCTTCCCTAAAATCTTTGATAGATGGGTGATGCCGATATGAGCTCCCTCCATAGAGATTCTACTTCACAAAACCCTTACTGTCAAAATTAGCTCTCATAGACAAATTTTGGAGGTTATATTCCTTGAGAAGTCCTTTAGCTCCCCTGGCCATCTGGTTTGTTTTGCACAAAAAAGAAGGGGTCTCCAATGGGAAGGCATACCCTCGTTTCCCCATGTTCGTATACTTAATATTAACCATTGCCATTTGTCGACAAACTTCCAAAAATATCATTAAATCTTCAAGATACCGAGGTAATTTCAATGGGGCTTTCTCAAAACCCCCTATTCTTAGATAGGAAAACTTATCAAATTGGATATAAAAACTCCCATATTTTGATACAAGAGAAATGGATTTAGGGGAAGAAGAATTTATGGATTTCCATCCAGCTTCCTCACGGCCTCCATTAAAAATGCATCATTAACACGACAAAAATCATCCATTCCAAATTTTTTAGTGAACTGAGGAAAGTGTTTATACACAAGCATATCAGAAGTTGGGGTTCCTTGTGGCTCCAACCCTGGCCAAAAGGACCTCTGACTACCTACAATTTAGGTTAGATAATAACACATACAAAAAGTAGCAATCTTATGGAAATTAATTAATTGCTCATTCAAATGGAAGCAAATAACTTTAGCCCAGTTAATGAAAATGTTCTCATCACAAACTGTCAAGATAAATCGGTACATCCAATCCTCAAATAACTCAACTTGTGCATTCCCAACAACGCGGTGCAATAAAGCAATAGCATCTACAATTTCTCCCTTAAAATGCAATATTTTGAGTTTATTTGGCAGTTGCAACTTACCTTTCCTTTCAGTCTTCAACCAGGTTTTGGCCATGGAGTTCTTACACCAATCTTTATTCACTTCAAAAAATTCACTTGCCACTGCAACAGACATGTCTTCTAGAGGTTCCCTTTCTAGAATCCCTAGCGCTCGAGAAATAGCTTCAGGAGAAATTTCTATAATTACAGTCTCGTTCACAGCTTTAATTTCCTATGTCTGTGGAATGTACCTTCTCACACATGCACTTATCAGGTCCACACTCAACACAGCTTTCGGAAACCCTCCAACCTAAGCTAGCCTGCTTTCTAAGAGTTTTATATCCAGCTCAGACTTGTCGTCCCTCTCCAGGCGTGCCCAAAATTCTTCTAACTTAAAGGTTTGAGCTTTGTATCCCTTACGCCAACCGTCCATTCACTCTGCATGAGCGCAAAATGAAAATTTGCAGAGAAAGAATGTTTGCACCTCAGAAGTACTGGCCTTGGCAAAGAATGAGAATGTAGGCTAAATTTCTGACTAAAAAGAATGTTTGCACTTGAGAAGTACTGGCCTTGCCAAAGAACGAGAATGCATGCTAGATGTCTGAGTAAAACTTCGCCATGCACTTATGTCGTTATTTTTGATAGGACGTACATTGAATGCGGCATTCAATTTCATTCCTCAAAAAGATAGCCTTGAAACATGCATGCTTTTGGAAATTCCTCAAAAGGAAACTCTAGTTTAGTCCATACATAAGTCCATAATGTCACGTGGTCGCTGAAACTAGGAACCTTAGAACCAAAGTCTGAAGTTTTGAAGTTTTTGAAACCTCTGACCCACTGACTACAAAGATGACCAAGAAAATAGAAAGACTTGCAAGTTTGCAACTCAACAAAGTGAACGAACTCAAGGAATCGGGAAGTTATGAAAATTCAAAACTTCGCGACAAGGTTATAAATTATAAAACTCTAATGACTAGCGACCGATAAGGTTATAAATTATAAATCTCTGAGGACTAGCGACTAAGGTTAGGAAAAGCACCAAAACTGTGACTTTGAGTGATAGTAACCACAGCATGTCATTAATATTCTTTGTCATTATGCATTGATGTATGTTTTAATTATGGATCTAGTTTAATGAACCAGTTAAAGTACCTTGATTAAAGAATGAATTCATATAAATGTTTAGTGGATTTGATAAGTAGTACTAGTCATGGAGATTAAGTATTGATCTGTGAATTGTAATGCAATTTAACTAAGATTATGGATTCCTAGAATTAAAGTCACCTTATAGTTCATATTTTAATTGTGCTAAAAGTAAAACTTGAACATGTACTAAGCGATTCATTACTCAACTCAATGCTTAATAACATATTAGCAATAGTCTTAGTAGCATATACAACAATGAACATCAACAATCGTTTGAAGTGTATCTAATAGTTGAAACAACTATCAGACTTTTTCTTCAAATGAAAAAATAAATAATACAGATAATTTATCATTTAACATCAACACATTATTGAAGTCTGAGTTGGAACAAAGACAACTCTGCACAGAGCTGAGTTGGAACTTGGAAACCCATATTATCAAAAATCAAATCACTGCAACACCTTTTCTAGAAACTTCCACTGTTCAGGTGGTGGAATTGTCATTTGTTCTAACTAATGTTGTTTGACTTGAAGATTTGTTAACAATTCATGATTCAAATTAGAACCTGTCTTGCATTCTTCAGTTAATTTTACATTCAAGGTTAGCAATGGTTTGATGGAATCCAAGTAGTTCACCACATCTGGGTTCTGAGGAAACTGGCCCAAATCAATCTTCATTGCATCCTCCATCTTCTTTTTGAAATCATTCTTTCCAATGAATTGCTCATTTGTCTCAAAACCCTCTAGCAAACCAAGTTCTGTGAAGTTCCTTAATTTTTCATCCACCTTCTTCATCTTGTCTGCAACCAAATTCAAATATTCCTTTGTTTCATGCATTCTCAAACACTTTTCAATGATAGATGACAACGTCATTGATGTAGTAAGTTGATTAGTAATCCCTTTTGATTTCAAAACATTGTCATTGGCTTTATGGACTATTTGTTGAATTTCGTTTGTAGATTTCTCTAATGCCAGCACATTTTTGTTGTCCACTAAATATTTGTTGAGCTTCTTATGGTGTTGTCTGATAGCATCAATCAATTGAAACATGTCACGCAAATGATCAATCCTCTGCATTATTTCATCCCAGATCTTTTGTTTCATATGGCTCATTGTCTCTCTACAAAATGAAGATAACTTATTTTGACAAGTCTCAATTTCTTTTTTTGCTTCCATCACCTCTGCCACCAATCTTTCATTTATTTTTCTCTCCTCCATTTTCTGTTCCCACTGTGCATTTCCATTCGCAATGCTTACTCTTAGTTTTTTTGAAGTGGATTTTTCCTCATCATATTTCTTGTTGCTCTCATCTAGCCTTTTCTTCAGTTCATTCACTGCAGTCTCATTCTGCTTATCCTCTTTACTTGTTGATGCAGAGGAAAAAAAAAATATTCTTTTTTCTAATTCATTGCTCTTGTTATCTGTTGCTTTCCTCTTTGCTTTCTCATTTGCTAGGTCTGCCTGTAACTTTTCAATTTCAGTCTGCAACCTTTTTTTCTCTCTATCTTGCTTTAGCAATGATGTGTACACCAATTCATTTTTCTTCTTTGATACATTAATTTTTTCAGTAGTTCTAAGTCTAAAAAAATCCAATTGAATATTGTTTACCTGGAATTCAGATCAAGCCATCTGATTTGTTGGTTTGTCTTGAACTGTGGGAACAAGAAATGTGTACTCCATGATTTCTTTATTTGTGTCAAATGTGGGTAATGCCATGGTTGTGGCAGGCTTTGAAGTTACAGCAGATGCACTCTCCATCAGTTGCTTCTTTTCTTTTTTATTCATGTCTGATTTCTTTTTAAACTCTTCAATGCAATCAAAACCTAGGGACACTGGAACAATGGAATGCTTGAATGGCGAAGGAATAGGAATAGTAGTACTTGTAGTTGCTAATGATGTCATAGCCAGACTAACTGGCACTAGGGGGTGCCTAGAAATAACTCCTTTGTGGTGGATCCACTGGTAGTGTGACTTGGACCTGTCAAAATCCTCTGCCTCTTATGTATGCCTTGATTACCTGGTGTTTCTGTGGTATATTGTATTGTTGTCCTCTTGTGTGTAGTTTGTTGTTGTAGCACATGTTGACCACTACTAGTACTACTACCCATACCATCACCACTAGAGGTAGTGCCAGTTGCACTAAGCTCTCCACCGTGGGCATGTCCTAGTTGTGATTGTGTCTGACCATGAGGATGAGGATTTGAAGCTCTAACAAATTGTCTTGTATGCCCTAGGTCTACTTTTTCACCTCCAATCTGAAGGCCAGAAAAATCACTTGCTTTTCTATGCTCTACATCTATTACCGTCCAAGGGCCTTGTCTTTGGGATCCCAAAGGATCACCTTCATAACCCATTTTTTTAGCTATGGTTGCTCCAATAGTATATGCTTCTTTTGTGGCCTCACTTAAACCAAGTTTGAAATTGACATGGCTTCCTTCGTCCCTATCATCATTAGATTCATGATCACTTTCTTTATCTTCTTGTTCATTTGGATGCTCTATATTCCACAATTTGCTAAACTCACTGTCTTCTTCATTATCTCCATACTCTGCAAGAGCTCTTGGTTCACTTAGCTCCTTCCTCATATACCAAAAGGCAGTAATTTTTTATTGTGACCAATTTTTTTCTATAACTTCCTTTTCTACAGAACCTGGCATTTTTACTCTACTACATGGTTTAGCACTTTTTTGATAAAAATTATTGTACCTCCTGATTGTCTTTCGATGAAATGCCATAATTTCTTCTAACAATTGCTCAAAAGAAATACCATTCTCAGCAGCACTTTTCTCCATTGCAATTTTGACCTCATCCCAAGAATCCTTGTTTCTGAAGTTTTCGAGCAAGGGTTTACTTTCATGTTGAATTCTACTTGCAACATTCTTATTGAGCACAATCATTGATTTAATGGTGTCACATGGATCATAATTCCAGTGACAGATAGCATCAAAATAAAAAAATCAAAAGATTATGTGCCACACTAAATGCTTTTCTCTCGAATGTGATCCCTCCACATGAAAAAGGTAAAGAAGGAAATAAGGTCTTCTTTTGTTGACTGGTAAACTGCAATTCATCAGTACTCTGCATCTACCTTACATATTCCAAAGCAAAAACCCTTTCTGTCACATGTATTGGAAGTTTGTATGGTTGTACTCTCGATCCATAAAATCTTAGCACAATATATTCTTCCATTAAGTACCAATCAGCCAATTGTATTTCTTTTCCTAGTTGAATGCAGTTTCTACATGACATAGCCAATCTAGGCATTGGAGTATTTGTAATTGCTTGATGCAATGGAGCCAAAAAGTAGTCTACAAAATGATTGTAGTTCCTTCAAGAATCATACATCATTATAACAGTGGTCCATTCATATACTAGAGCCATTTTCTTTTCCTCGGGATTACTATAGGGTCGAATTTGAAGCTTGTTGGTTTGAAACATTCCTCTGAATTTCAATAGAAAAAGATAGCACAAGTAGGTTATGAACCTAAATGTCTTGGTGGAACCTCCTTTAATCATTAAAAATTGTTTATGCATGGATTCTACAATGTGCTCAATAAATTTATATTTTACATGTTGAACACCATAATGGATATTATACACCATTTCAAGGAGGCATGCACCCACTTCCAAATTGCTATCTAGTCTGAGGAAAAATGCTAGCATGGAAATAGTATCTTGAACCCATGGTTTAAAAATTTCCAAATCATCAGGAGGCTTATGATCACCTTTCAATTTGTTTCTATCCTTAACTATTCTGTTAAGAAATATTTTTTCTCCATTTCGTCCACTGCTTCATAATCACTGGCAAGCTTTTCTAGGTCAATGTGGAAATTTCCAAATTCTTCTCCTTCGGTTGTAAATGTAAACCCCGACACTTTTCCAAGTTCTTCTGGATTAATGGATAATAATTCTTCTTTGCTATCTTTATTAACAGTTTCTCTTTTGTTATCATCATAATTTTGGGCACAGACCATGATAAATTCAGGGCAAGGGAAAACCTCATGTAACATCATGCGCCCTAATCCAGTTACCCACAATGCACTGATACTATTAACTTGCATTTGCTTTCAGGCCTTATTCTCATATGAAAATATAAGTTTTGAGGTATGCCTACCATAGGTTTCAGGATCATAAATATCATGGTATTCATCAATGAAACCTGGGGTTTTAAGCAATTTTGCATAATGTATTTTTTTATCTGACATTGCTCTAGTGGTATTGTTGGTAAACATGCTTATACAATGTGAAACTGTGAATTCCCTATTAGTCCTTAATTTTTCTTAATTCTTAAGTCTCTTAGCCCTAAACCCAAACTTCAAATTTTGACAAAATAAGATTTTAAGAAATGTCAAACGATGAAACGTAGCCATAGGAATTCTTTCACTTACCCAACTTTTGATTCTTGGAAAGATTAGTGCCGAAAGTAGTGGAAACTTGGTTTCTGGAATGGCTTTGTCGGAAGTGGAACTGTGGAACCCAGATCAAGGTGGTGTCACGGTGCACTGCAATGAGCAAATTGAAGACTAAAATCTCCTCGTGTGCTGACCCTCTCACTTAAAATTAAAATCACTTAGCAATATAAATTGAAAGTACTTTTTTCAATCCTATATTGACAACAAATTCTAAAGAATCTAAATTGTTGATCTTTGTAAATCTAACGGTTATAGGGTGATTCTGGACATTTAGGTTTGCAACCCTAGCACTTCGTGCATTTCATTCCAGAATGCAACTACAGCCATACATCAAATGTTCATTGAACGGTTGAGTAATTTATGATATATATTATAAATAGTAAACATGTGTTTTAAAGTTTTTTTCAACCTTTAATGCATTATAATTCACATTAATGCCTTTATAAAATGAATTACAATGTCACATTAATAGCACAACCATTAATAGCATAGTAACACTTAACGTTGCAAAGAACTTAATAAAAGGAATTACAATGTCACATAATCACATTAATAGCACAACCATTTATTTTTATTACAACTGAATGACAATTGTCAATTTCACATTATTACATAGTACAAATACAAATGTAAGCGCAAGCGCCAAGCTTCTGCCATGGTCTCTGAGTCTTGACTCTCTATCGTCTGAAAATAAATGCATGGAGGAGGGCCATCGCCAATCATGGTTTCTGAAAAATATGCATGGGGAAAGGGGGGCAAATCAAATGGGGGAAATTGGAGTTGTTAAAGATACAAAAAGTAATTATCCCCTTTCAAAATTAGAGTCATGCAAAGGATGAGGGGTTGTAAAACTACTCCCATCTTCTACTTGTTGCTTCCATGCACTTGGAGAGCACTTATCTCCATCAGAGTTCCCCATCCTGGCTCAAAATTTGTCTGAGAAGTCTGGTCAACCAAATCAAATTCTTTCCAATTCCACCCATTTTGAACTTGAAGGAAATTGGTCTTTTACTTTGTAACTACATAACTGCAGGAAGAAGAATTTAGAGTTTCCCCAATAATACTAGATCATCTTCTTCCTGAATCCTTATTAACCCTACAAAATGAAAACCCTTATGACAATTCAAACATTACACTCGAGAGTCAATAGTATAGCCTTTGGCCTTCAACGAATTATTTCAGTTGTGCTCACTATCCTTATTTATGGGCCAATAGTGCCACCAATAGTGCCACTAGCAGCCTGGTCCATGTGTACACCTCACACGTGTCACGTGTGAGGTTGGGTTACTATAGTGATAATCACAATTCGCGCAAACCAAAAAACCAACTTAATCAATTTGAGTACTTAACTTTAGTATTTGTATTGCTTTATGTTTTACTTTTAAGTTTTAAATATGCATGCATTTATTTCATAAATAGATAATTTCTTAAAGAAAAAAAACCGATATGAATAGATTCATTAATTGCTTTTTAATAGCACAACCATTTATTTTATTGCAACTTAATGACAATGTCACATTATTACATAGTACAAATACAAATGTAATTGCAAGCACCAAGCTTCTGTTGGACCGCAGGTGAAAACCTAAATGTAATACATGTTTTTCTAAAAATAATGGGACTTTCTGGGTCAACCATGGGCTCTGAAAATAAACGCATGGGACTTCCCGGATCAAGTAGTAGCTTTGAAAATGAATGCATAGAGAAAAGGGGACCAATCACACCGGGGAAATGGGAGCCATGAAGATACAAAATGTACTTCTCCCCTTTGAAAATCAAAGTCATGCAGAAGATGAGGGGTTGTAAAATTTCTCCCATCTTTTACTTGCAACTTCTATGCACTAGGAATAGCAGTTATGCCCATCAGAGCACCTCTCTTGATTCAAAACCTATCTGAGAAGTTAGGTGAACCAAATCAACTTCTTTCCAATTCCACCCATTCTGAACTTGAAGCCTGAACAAAATTGGTCATTGACTCTATGACTACATAACTACAAGCAGGAGAATTTAGAGTATCCCCAATAATGCCACATGACTTCTTCCTGAATCCTTATTAACCCTACAAAATGAAAACCCTTACGACAATTTGAACATTGCACTCAATAGTAAGGTCTTTAGTCTTCGACGAATGATTTTAGTTTTTCTCACTAGTCACTATCCTTATTTAGTTATATCTAGGCCAACAGTGCTACCAATAGTGCCACTACTAGTCTGGTTCTTATGTACACCTCACACCTGTCACGTGTGCACTGTGAGGTTACGTATACCATATATTCATGATTCATAATGGCGATTTGCACAAACCAAAAAACCAACTTAATTGATTTGTGTAACAGTAACTTAATCCTTACATGTACAATTAAAATGTTCAATTTGATTGACATCTGGCTACACACAAACTGTGCCTCAAGCCTTACATGTACAATTAAAACTTAAGCCTTACATGTACAATTAAAATGATTAATTTGATTGATGCCTGGCTGCACACAAACTGTACCTCAAGCTAACAAGTGGCAAGCTGTCAAAATAGCCAAACTCCAGTGTCACTCAAACAATATGAATTATGAAAATTTGAAATCATTACAAATCTTGTTTCATTAAATCTATGACTCATGAGTTGTCCAATCAATCGCTTCGAATTTTCATATGGCATTAATCACCGCCAGCAGTACGACTACCACATGTACTTCAAAAAGATTGAGAATTCCAATTAAATAAAATGTAATACGCCGAGTCATTGAAAAGAGAGAAATGAGTCTTGATCTCGGCAAGTGTCCGCATTTAACGGTTCTAGTGTTATTCCAGAGGTTTCAATTCGCAAGTCTACTGCTTCAGAGATTTACTTGTGAAATGCACCTACAACCGTCCATCAAAAATTCATCGAATGGTCGTGGTTAGATTGATTTGCAACATCCTTTGTGTAAAACGTTCTTAATTTTTTAAGCATTGGTCCTACGTTCTTCCTAGGCAGACCCTCTTTTAAAACAAACTTAATGCATGTGCATATTTCTGCCACTTAAGTTCTTCTATCGCTCATCGCCAAAATCCAACCCGTCAGATTCATTACCACGATGATGACCCTTGATCTAGCCACGTGTCCACATCTAACGATTCTAGTGTTATTCCAGAGGTTTCCATTCGCAAATTTAGTGCTTGAGAAATATACTTCTGGAATGCAACTACAGCCATCCATCAAAAATTCGTCGAACGGTCTTGGTCCATAATGTCGCGTGGTCGCTAAAATTTGGAACCTTAGAACCAAAGTCTGAAGTTTCAAATTGTTTGAAACTTCCGACCCATCGACTACAAATATGACCAAGAAAGACTTGCAACTAAGTTACTAAGGTAGTAAGGTTAGGAAAAGTACCTGGTCCCTAATGTCGCGTGGTCGCTAAAATTTGGAACCTTAGAACCAAAGTCTAAAGTTTCAAAAAAATTGAAACTTTCGACCCACCGACTACAAAGACGACCAAGAAAGACTTGCAACTAAGTTACTAAGGTAGTAAGGTTATGAAAAGTACCAAAACCTCGACTTTGGTGAATTAAGATAGGAAAGGTGACAAGCACGGTGCATTTATGGAGAAGGCTAGTGAAATGAGGTGTTATAATGACATTCACCTATCACCCTTGATGCTTCTCAGAGTTTGAGTGTAAGGATAATAGGATTGTATCCTTTCGGCGGCAGGTGATAGGTTGGAAGCCAGTGAAACAAAAAAGCAATGGAGGCCAATTTCACCATGGCATCGCGGAGGAAGTTGGACCCCTTTGAGGGTAAAGCGTTTGTGCAGAGGTTGCGAGGTTTATTTCTCTACAAAGAAGAGCAGGTGGTGCAAGCAGTTCAAATAATGTTGGGGGATGGATTCAAAAAATTGACACATAGATTCAGAACGAATATGAATATCTATTTGTTGGTCATGGCTTGGGGTTTAGACTTAGGAGAACCGGTGAACGAGGTGAGGAGAGTAATGAAAACTCTGGTGCATAAATATGTTTTAGTGGACATGGAAAGCATTCTGCAACAGGCGATACTAGGAGTAGGGTTGGTAAAAATAGAAGGAATGGAAGGTGGGGCCCTGGAGCTTGTAGATTTAAATCACCTCTTTATCAGATGGCTAGAGGGTTGCACTAAAGACCAGTGGTGGGAAGGAGCTGATCGTGGGTGGAAATCACTTAAAATCTGTGTTGAGCTAATGGCATTAGAGGAAACAATAGAAAATCTAAAAGAAGTTGCCAGAGAGGAGATGCACGAAAAGAAGGGACTGTGTCCATGGAAGAATCCAAAACCATTAAAGGAGATACTATCATTGGAGATGGGCGAGTCTTTGAAGAAGAATGAGTAATAATGGTTAACGTAAAGTATAGTTTTCTATTTTGTTTTTAGCCTCTGCTACAAAGGCGTAGTTGTTTAGGGAAGTTCTGATACTCTAGTTTTTGAGCTGGTTATTTAGCTTTTTTGGTAGTTTTTGGATGTTGTTAAGTTTGTAGAATCTGTATCTTTTTCTTTATAATTAATAAAATAAATAAGTATCACCAATCAGCTTTTTTGGTATTTTTTGGATGTTGTGAACTTTATAGAATTTGTATCTTTTGCTTTATAAATAATAAAATAGAAAAGTATCACTGTCAACTGATAAAAAAAAACATTCTTAAATTTGTAAGCCTTGGTCCTACATTCTTCCTAGGCGGTCCCTCTTTTAAAACAAACTTTATGCTATCGCTCATCGCCAAAATCCAACCTGTCAGGTTCATTACCATGATCATGACCCTTGATCTCGCCACGCGTCCGCATCTAACAGTTCTATTGTTATTCTGGAGGTTTCAATTCACAAATCTAGTGCTTGAGAGATATAATTCTGGAATGCAACTAAAGTCGTCCATCAAAAATTCATCGAACAGTCATGGTTAGATTGATGTGCCACATCCTTTGTGTAAAACATTCTTAAGTTTTTAAGCCTTGGTCCTACGTTCTTTCTAGGCGGTCCCTATTTTAAAACAAACTTAATGCACGTGCATATTTTTGCCACTTAAGTTCTTCTATCGCTCATCACCAAAATCCAACCCGTCAGATTAATTACCATGATGATGACCCTTGATCTCGCCACGTGTCCACATCTAATGGTTGTAGTGTTATTTCAGAGGTTTCCATTCACAAATCTAGTGCTTGAGAGATATACTTCTAGAATTCAAGTACAACCGTCCATTGAAAATTCATCGAATGGTAGTGGATTCGCCACTAAATTTAATTGGCCAATGAATTTTTTTATTAGTTTGATATTATGTTTAATTCGCCAATGGTTTTTTCTTAATCATTTGAAAATAGGTTTAATTCACCAATGAATTTTATTTTTTTGTTTGAAAAAAAAAATCGCCAACACAATTATTTTTTTGGTTTGAAAATAGGTTTAATTCACCAATGGAAATATTTTATTGGTTTGAAAATAGATTTTAATCGCCAATAAAAATATTTTAGTGGTTTTAAAAAAATTGCAATTCGCCAGGATTTTCCACAAACTTCTAGCGATTACAAAAGATTCACCAATGGGGATTATTTTTTTTCACGAAAAATGAAAAAATTCGCCTCTAAAATTAATATTTTTTTCGGGAAGTATGAAAGACTCGCCAAGATTTTATAGCTTCTCCGAGGAGGGGGTTTCTTAAATTTTTCCCTGATATGTTGCATTTGGATTTTGGCATGTATTGATCGGTTATAGGTTCTTGTGGATACTTAGAGATGTAGGTGATGGTTGGAGTTCTCTTGTGATTAGAGAAATTTGCTTGAGACAGTTACTCTCTAAAGGTTTCAGTAGGAATACCGAGGAGCTTTCACCTAGATATGGACATGAGTTCATGATGAACTGATAGAGGAGATTGTTCTTGGAGTGAGTCATGATGACTTGGTTATCCTGGAGAAGCATTATCATTCCTCACTCTTGGTATACTCAACAATTCTTTATTTGAGAGGTATTTTCCCATTATATCTTTCAGATGTGTTATGTTTCGTGCTTTGATTTCTCATGGGATTGAGTTGATTCATGGTATGGATACTCATTTGAGGATGGTTTATCATGAGTTTATATGATTTATCTTTCATAGATATGGATCTTGAGCTATGGATAGTTAGTTCTGGAGGATTCATGTTTGAGGGATGTTATGGCATGGTTATCTCCTTATGCATTTGAGTTTATGATGTCATTCTTTGATGAGGATTGTTAGGAGATGGTTTATGGGCTGATTTCCAATATTGGGGATGGTTACTTTGAGTTTGATCTTCTTAATTAGAGAGGCTTACATCCATGTTGGCATTATTACATTGATTCATATGTTGTACTTGATCTACGAGATTGAGTGTTATGGATGTTGTTGGGGCTTTTTATTTGGGGTTATTAGGAGATCATACTTGACACAGCAGTACACTTTTAAGGTGTTGGTAGAAGGACATTATGGTTTATAGGTTTTCTCTCTTCATGGTTCCTTCCTAGATGTTCATGGTTTGGGGAGGATGGTGGCAATGTGTTGTGACAGATTATGCAACTCTTTGGGTTGTATGTATGGATAATTGTTCTTGTTCTTGGTACGTCATGCTTTGATTTGCTTATCACACCTTGATGTATAGTGTTGATTGGTAGACTTGATATGCTTTGACATTACCTATGCAGTGGGAGTTCCTGGATATGTATGTTCTTCCTTGACAAATTTGATACAGGGAGTTTGATTGCAGGATACAAGTTGCATATGCTCTTGGCATGAGTTTACTAATGTATGGATACCTTGGAGGTATGGATGGTTGGATGTATTAGCATGTGTTGTGGATTCTATTTCCGATCATGTGGGTTTTCAGTTCAAAACACCTTGGTTAGAGCTTTTGTTATCACTTGGATTTGATGTTTGTGTTCTTAGATTGGTGCATCTTCAACTTGGCATGTTCCTTTTCTTCCATAGGTGGCACGTTGGAGGATGAGAGGATTTCTTGCTTGAGATGGTGGTCACTTTGTTCTTATTGTAGGTATCTTGATGGAGTATGAGAGCATGTTTGGGATTCATGTGATTTCATGTATGGCTATGATGATGTATTTCATTTATTTATCCCTTATGCAATGTATAGAACAAGTGGGAGAAAGTTGGGATATGGTGTTGTACACCATTGCATAAATTGATTTATTATAATGTTGTAATTAAATAATTATTTAGTTGTGATACACCTTGGTGGTGTTGTTAATCACACTAGGTAATTATTTGGGGACCCACTTATGTTGTATTGTAACATCATATTATTATTTAATGTGTGGGAGACATGTGATAATAATTTAATATTGGGGAAAATATTAAATAATATGATTTCTTGGTACCCAATATTAGATAAGGGGTTAGTGGTTTTTTATTCACATGGTTTTGTGGTACATGGTTTCAGCTTACCACTAGTTGTATTTTGTGTGAGCTTGTGTCTATAAAACCAAACACATGTGTAGTGGTTTAGGTTGGCTGAATGGTTTGACTGTCATTATTGAGTCTTCTTGTGGAGTGCATTTGTGAAGCATGGCATGGGATGTGTGGATTCATGCTTGGACACATGGGAATGCATTGGAGGGCTTGATGCTTCAAAGGTATTCATTGTAACTCTTGTATTTCTTTATTGTTGAATAATATGATGAAGTATGGATGTTTTTGGAGGCTGGGTTTTTCCCTCTTGAGGGTTTTCCCAGGGTATATCTTGTATATCTTATGAATTTTCTATTTGATCTATGCATTGTGGTTACTTGTGTGCATGTTTATCTATCATGGGTTATGTAAGAAATGGATTAAGATCATGGGATAAATGTAATATTTCCTAACAAATATGACTAGGGCAACTAAGTTCCTTGTGTGTGATTGGGGTTCCATTTGGCATAATCAAAACATCCTATGCAAGTCAAAGGTCAACTAATGCTTTCTTGTATTAGGATTAAAATGCTCTATGGTTACTTCCTCACATTTTCCAACAAGGTTCTATTATTACTAGTATGAATTTGGGCACTCATTGTCTAATGTGTCTGAATCTTTGGCAAACAGATTGTAATGCCACCTTGAGGTTTGTTTCAACTTAGTGTACACATATCCACTTGTCCATATATCATAATCTTTAGGAAAATAGAAACAAAATCTACCATCACAATTTATGCTTTGGTGTCCATACATCCACTTTTCACACAATAAAACGCTCTATGATGATTAAACATGCATTATTGAAAGCTCAAATAGTATCAATCATACATCAATCTTGATTTGGATGGAAATCCATCTAACCATTCTTCAATTCCTACTAACCTTATCTTCTATTTAACATTTCTTCTGTCAGTCCTCACACCTAAATGAAGAAAATTAGCTTGTCAAAACAATTTCCCAAATTTTTTGGAAATTTTCAAAAATTTACAAAAAAATTTGAGAGGGCATCATGCTATCCTGTAGTCACTAAGGCAACTCTTGAACCTAAATTTTTGAATTTTCTTTGACACAACACTATAAGAGTGCAGTGTATTAAAGAGGGGCAAAAAGTAGATACCCACAATTATCTTAGTCTACAAGTAACACCTTTTTACTAATTTACACCCTTTTCTCCTAATTATTAAATAATACCTTATTATTTAATTATCATCAAATATCATATTCTACTATTAATTAAGTGACTTTATGTTATTTAATTAATTAATTATAATTCACCTTTTCTGACTAATTAAATAAATCCTATTTGTTTAATTATGTTGTGATTACCATTAATCTCCCAAATTAATTAAATAAACATTATTTATTTAATTACCTCGTTAATTACACTTATTCTTCTATTTTAATTAAATAGTTATCATTAATTATTTAATTAACATTCAACACCCTTCTTAAATTAAATAATTGTTATTAATTATTTAATTAACCACTTTCACACTTCTAGATTAAATAATTAAATTAATTATTTAATTCTCCTATTTCATCTCAACATTATCTATCCACTATTAATAAATAAACATTTTATTTATTAATTAATCCTCACTTGCACATTCCTCCAATGATTAATTATTTAACTAATTATCCTCTCATGCATAATTCCCTAAAACTTAGCAACCACTCTCTTTCAATTGACTGGATAATCAATTTTAGTCCACTCATCAATCAAATCAGTTCACTCCCACTCAGTGTGAGTTAATGAATTAATAAAATCCCTTAACTGATCAATCAATTATCCATGCAAACAGTTTACAGGAATCCTAGAGTTAGTTGCAATCAATTAACTCCCTAATCAATTCCTCTCAACAATTCTCAACCCTTGATCTTGATCTTTCACCTCTTAATCTAGATCATTCATTAAAATTAATCATTTCTATAAAAGCAACCCTCATATCTCCTTGAAGGAGAACCACGAACTTTGGAGTTTTGCATCATTTCTATCATCCACACACTTTTGAGCTTGAAGCGAAGAAGAGCATACTAAAATTTGAGAGCAAAGCGAAGTGAAGGACAATGGAAGTAATCCATGACAACATGGTGAAGGTAAATGTATTGTTTATTTGAATATGATTTCATTCATGTTGCTTGTTTTCTATTGATTAATTAGGATTGCATTTGAGAATTGAATTACAGATTTGTGGTTATTTGATTTAATTCACTATCTCCATTATGGTCGACATCCATTTTCTAAGTTACAGAAGCATCAATATTTATCTCTGGTAAACCTTCCCGAATCATCTTTATTGCATTATCAATTAATTCACTCTTCTTCAAGTGCTCTTGTAGAATCTCTTCCTTACAAAAGCATGCAAAATGTCTCCAAGTTGTAACTTGTGAAGGGGAGAAATGTTTGACAAGTCAACTTTCCCTTTATGAGTAGGGAATTTTTAAAGTTGGGGTGTTACCATAGGTTGAAATTGCATCTTGCTTCTCATATCTTTTATTTTGCATCCTAAACATATTTTAGGATTATCTTCTTTATTTTGTTCATTACTACATGAATTTCCTGGAGGAGGAATGTTATGTTCTTTGTCAGATTTTATGTTCCCTAGAGGAGAGACACCTACTTTACTTTGATCTCCCGCACCTTGTGCACTTGTATTCACCAAAGGAGCAGACTCCCCATCTTTCTTATCATTTTTCTCTTTTACATCACCATTTGTCACATTTTCTTCAAGCACTGATAGATTTATGTCTTGAGTAGACACAACAGGTATATGCAATCCCCATTGATGCATACCAGACACTAGGATCATTTATATCCTTAACTGTTGGGGTTCTCTTATCAAATTTAACACCTATGAGCTCCATAACCATTTCATTCTTCACAAATTTTAGCATCGAGACTGGTCCAGAGGCACAAAGACCAGTAACTGCCCTAATCGCATCCTTTGTGATCATATAGGGTTTGTCAAGCCAAATGAAATCCCCATGAAAGTGACTCAAGAAAATTCTTACCCATTCCTTGCTTTCATAGAAGTCTGGAAAATCTTTCCAAATGTCAAACCCTAGTCACTTCACACTAAATGCATTTCTTCATTCTTGACACTAGCAACTTTTTACTTTTGTGATATCACAAAGATCCATAATTTTTCAGCACACTTCCACAAAGAGTGTATTTTCTCTAGAACATTGAGAAAAAATAATATCCATGTCACCTATTGGAGCTTCAAATTTTTCTCCTTATGTTTCACTCAGGTCCTAACTTATGTCACTAGTCTTTCATGGTGTCAAAATTTCATAGGGTTGGGGTTTTAGCTTTCTTTTCATGTAGAACCCTAATGTTTTCTTTACGCCTTGGTTGGGTTCTATTTTGTTGTTACCTTTTTGAAGGATTTTAAAACAACCTATGCCCCATCATCTCATCTAGGCTTTGGTCCCTTTGGTTTTAATTTTTGTAGCCTCCGCAGGTTTTATTTTTCCCTAAGTCTAGGCCGACCCTGTGCTTCGTCATTTAAAAAAAAATTATGTCATTGTTGTCCCGTCGGCCTAGTAATGCCCCCTTGTCCTATTAATAAAGGTTATATTTTGCAGAATTATGGTGTTCGCGTTGTTGTCGATCATTTTCCTTCAAATATCAACGGTTGCCCGCCATCCCGTAATCCAAAACTACAAGACCGTGATACCACAGGTGGGCGCCACGTGGACTTCCTTGGTGAGGCTGAAGGAGATCAGTTTGTGTGTCATCGATCAATCTTCATAAGATAAACGATTGACCACCATCCCATGATCGGAAATCACAGGATTGCGATATCGCAGGCGGGCAACACGTATCCCATCTGGGGGATCAAATTTGCGCAACCGTTCATCAACTGTCCTTTGATCTGATTCGTTCCCCGCCATCCCACGATGGTGATTTGGTTGATTGCGATATCACGGGCGACCACCACATGTCTTACCTGATGAAGCCGAAGGAACAATGAAATACATCATCCGGCCTTAAATACATTAAAAGGCGGGTTACTAAAGTGCTTGTGAGATGCACGTGCTTTAAATCAACACAGATGTTATAATCTTGAGGGAAAAGTTGCTCGACAGTTAATAAAATGATGGTGACCATCTTGAAGGAGTGATATCACCGATGATAAAGATCAACGGTTGCCCACTATCCCTTGATGGTGCTTTGCAGGATTGCGATATCACGGGCAACCGCCACGTGGATTTTCCTTCGCGGCGTATGGTATTGTGGGCCCCTTGTTGTCACATTATTGATTGTCTCAGCCTGTTTTGAAGGTAGTTATTAGATGATTTGATTGAACTAAGGGATCAATGGCTAGAATTTAAATTTGCATCAAATATTTCCACCGACTAATGAAGAATACTAGAGATTAGTGATTTCTCCAGGATGATTACCATTGTAACCGATTTTTGAATATCACCAAGTGTTTTATTCGCCTGGTGACATACGTATTACTTGGCCAGGTGCTTCATTCGGCTAGTGATAGGTGTACCTTTTTGGACCAATGCTTGTTTTCTCCTTCATTCTTTATAAGAAGGATTTCAAGGCCAGAAGTAGGGGTTAGCAAGTTAGACAATTTTGGGTCGAGTCTAGGTGAAGTTGCAGAGTACATTGTAAAGACAGATGATTTTAGAGATAAATACAATTTAGGTTCTAGGTCAGTCTGAAATAGGTTTTGAATTCATGAGGATTTAATGTTGTATAACAGTACTAGCATTTGAGTTGAAATGATAAATTCAAGCTCATGTCTCTCCATTGTACACGCATATCTGAACTTTGAATAAAATAACTAAGGGTTGTTTCATTCATCTCACTATTGTGGTTTGTATGATCCTTATTTTATCTTTAATTCAAGGAATTAATTAAAATGTTTGAATAGGATTATAGGTGGGTATGTTCTGTATAGGGATTTGGTAAGTAGTATTGGATTAGAATGCATATTGATGAGATTGTAAGGCAATGTTGTTAGGGATTTCATATGTTACGTGTTAAATCTGTCATATACCTTTAGGTGCTTATGAATTTGACTCCCCAATGGATATATGGCACTGATCTAAGTTGTACTCATTCATATAATTCAGTATTTGTTTGTCTTTTCCTAGAGCTTGCTACAAGTTGTAAATAAATGACAAATTATATTATGGATTGTGTTGTAATTATCTCATGCTCCAAATAGTTGATATTACTAATAAACAGCCAATTTATTACAGTATTATCCTATTATGTTGAGCTATTAAGTGAGATTATTTGTTATATGTTAATGTTGTTTATGATATTGGTGCAGAGGTTATAAACACATTAAGGGATCACCCTCCCGGGTCTTGTAGAGCCCGAAGTGTAGGAGGCATTTTAAAAGTCCTCGTCAGTTGGTCTAGGTCCTTTGACCTGCCCCTGATTGGATTTGGAAATTCCATAGGTAGATTAGAAGAAAAACCTGGTTATAGTGTAAAAGACAAGCCAACATCACCAATAACCATTATGTTGAAGACTTCAACATCTTATGCTTTACAAGGGTTTCAAAATATTTGCAATTGCAACTCCCCTTGAGCCAATACTTTCTCTTCAATTACCGGAGGATTCATCTGCACCATGTTGAGGTATAGATTCACTCTTTACTTCACTTTCTTCCTTCTTTTTCCATACTTTGTTCATTTCCTTCTTTTGCTGACCAATGTCAGACTTCTTTTGAGGAGCAAAAGATCTTGCATTCTTTCCTTTGCAAAACCCTGCAATGTGTCCTAGTTTATTGCAATTGTAGCAAGTGATACTAGCTTGTAGAGCATAATTACTTCTTCTCACATTGGATCTACAATTAGAATCCCTATGACCAAACTTGTTGCATATGTAGCAGTAACCATAAAAGGAATGAGAAGTCAGAACATTACTATTCCTTATCATTTTACTTTTGCATTCATTAGCCTTATGACCAAATTTATTGCAAGCATAGCACTAACCATAAAATGATTGAGAATTCATAGCATTGTACCTTGGAGGCATAAATTAATTTTGAATCATCTTGATTCTACACTTAACTACCTTATGACCAAACTTATTGCAAGTATATCAATTACCATTGAACCTAATATGAGTAGTTTAAAATTCTTCAAGTTCCAAATATGAATGAATCCACTTTCTTTCTTGTTATCTTGATTTATCTTTACATCTTCGTAGGATGTCTCCTTAGGATTTTTAGTGAAAGCTTTCTCCTCCTTTATTTCAGACTTCCCTTCTGCTTTGAAATTATCATACAGGTTTGCAGATGCACTAGATATAGGACTTTTTCCTTTTCAAAACCAAGTCTAGAATTTCCTTTTGATGGCTTTTGAGAGTTAATCAACTCATCAAAAATTACATAACCTCCTCTCAATTTTAGACCCTTTTCAATTTTCTCTTTTTATTTTTCAAGTTATTTTCTCAAAGATACAATCTCTTCCTCAAGGTTTAAACACTCAGTAGTTTTATCATTGAGCTTGGCGTTCAAGCAATTCCCAATCCTATTGCCTTCTTCAACTTTGACTTTTAACTTTGAGATCACATCTTCAGCTTTTTTTTATTTTAGTCTCACATTCATTTCCTCCTATTTGAGCTTTCAGTTTTCCAATCTCTTCTTTTGATTCTTTATCTTTTCCCTTCAATTTTTCAATTGTTTATTTTGATTTTTCTAGCATACACTCATATTTTATATTTTACAATCTTGCTTCATCTAGATCTTCAAGAGCATACCAGAGTTCTTCAAAATCAAATTCACAATCATCTAGATTGATGTCCCAACCTCTAGGTTCCATTACTTCTAGATATTAATGTGGAATGAACATATCACTGATCTTTGCTATAGACGCATATGTTCAAGTGTAAGATCTACCTCAGATGTTAAGCTTCTCGAAGGTACTTGTCTTTGATACCAATTATTGAACATTGTAGTGCTAAGAGGGGGAATGGATCAACATATGTTAAAAATTAGCCATTCCCATATGTAGATTAAACATCACATCACATTAACTAAAAGAAGAGTAGAAATAAAACCATATACAACATAAGAACACCAATATTTTTACATGGAAAACCCAATGAGGGAAAAAAACGATTAGAGTTAACTCATAATATATGAAGCTCACTATTTACAAAGATTATAATGTAGTTTAAGGCTCACTGCCTATGGACTTGCAGACAAAAATTAATGCCAAAAAATCATACCTAGATCTACATCTTTATGGGCCTTGAAAGTGAATTGGGATTGATTTTCCTTGATTAACCTAATTAAACTATGTGACTAATATGAAATACAAGATTCCAACAATTGAGAAACTATAATAGAAACTCGCAAGAATATTTGAGAAAGACGGAGTTATGTGCACCTATCCTGTAAATTTGGAGACATTTTGAATAGGAGGAAAAAGCCACCGAAGGGTTTCTATGTCCTTGTAGAGATATTCCAGTTCTATTTTTACAATCCTCTGATGCCAGATCTAAGATTCGTGATTTCGCCTGTAAATTTGTCAAATCACTATCAGATAATTTTATGAGTTTTGGTGGCTTTTCAAGGTGTAGTGTTTTGAATGCAACAATAAAAAATTGATCTTCAAGCTTCCTTCAATCTCCTCCAAACCTAAAACCTCCACATTCAAAGAGAGAGGAAGTGTTGTGCCATTTAGGGGCTTGCATTAGTCAAACCTCATGTTAGTGTTTCCACTTCCACAATGGCAATATCAATGATAAAAGGATAAATGATAGGAAGGAATTATGAATCAAAAAAGTGTTGTGATGCAAAATCAAGGAGGAAACTTGTTTCCAATCACAAATGGAACCAAATCAATCACTTTTCCAAACGTTACAACCTTGTCTTACTAGTCCTTCACCAAGTCACCCAGTCTTCCTTGTAGGTCTGCAGACCTATTTTTCCAACCTTAACTTTCAGAATTTCCTAACAACATTTGCAACCAACAACCATTCCAAGCACCCATTAGATCATTCTTTAACATAGTTCAAAACTTCATAGGACTCTTTTGGACCAACACCCTCAAACCCAAGAAACAACGTTGTCCTAGATCCTAATTAGGTCAATTTTACAAAGAAAGAACCCTTTAAACATTTCAAAAACCCCAAGTCATTGTGGAAACTCTTCAACCAATCCCTAAAACCAACAAATCTCCAATTTTTATCACAAAAGGAGCCCTCCAATTCACCTTTTCACCAAACCTTCTCTTTACCCAAATTTCTCAAGGGTTTATTGGAAAAAACCATTCCCAACTACTCCAAACCTTTCCAAAGCCTCTAACACACTCCAATAAGCCTACACAAGCTTAATCAACCATTAAAACTTGTTTCCCCCAATATTTACTATCATTTCCCTTCATAAACCCCTCAAATTCACTCAAAAACCCACACTTTTCTCAACTAGGGCATCATGCCCACACCCTTAAATTATCTCACCTGTTCTCAAGAACCATTCTAACATCTAAACCTATGTTATTTTACCCATTCCACACAATTATAGAATTCATATGGTGGAATGGGCCTTTATTCCATATTATACCTTCAAAACTTTTGTAACCCTATGTTTTGGCTAGTTACAATGTTTTGGCCACCAAATACCTCAAACTCAGTGAAAATATATCAAACCAGTTCTATAATGAAGTTAAAACAAATATTTATCAATTAAAATGTAGATTAGTCTGATAGCAGCCTATACAGAGCCGTACAAAATCAATGAGTAGAGAATTTCTAGAAGAATTCTAAAATTTGAGAGCTTTCAATGTTTTATTTTTAATCAAAACTTCATCAACCCCTTTACAATGAGTTCCAACAACATTTTAAATAATTTCCCACCAAAGAAAATTGACATAACCTCCAAAACTGACGCATAACCTTCAAATGACCGTTGGAATTTCAAAGATGCATTTTTTGCACTTTAACTTGACAACTTTTACATAATTTTGCAACTTTGCAATATTTTGCCACTTAGACCTTCCAACCACCTATATACCTAACTTAAGACCTTATTTAAAAACTTGCAAAATTTGGACCCTTCATGATTCCCTGCACCATGCTGCAACTCACCACCCTTCAATGGCTTCCTTAAAGGTCTTAGGTCATGCACATCGCCTCAAGGACTTGAATCTTGCTTGCTTGTTTTTTTTGAATTGCTTGGAGACCTACAAATGGTTAGCCTTCACAAACAATGTGATAATATGTACATAAACTCACATAAGTTTTGGCATGATGTTTGGATCTTGAATTTTTGCAATAAACCATTGAAATTCTACTCTTGAATTGCTTGATAGTGCTCTTGATCTCTAAAATTGCCTCTTGATGCTAGTTAGATTTCAAATGATGCAATAACTAGGTATTTTTATGCAATTATGCTAATTTCCACAAATTAAATCTTGATAGCCAATATTGGCAACCTAAATTACAAATGATAAAATGCCAACCTTAACATTTTTGAATTTAGGACCAAGCAAAATAGGGGACGTTTTTGCCATAGGGCATCTCTGTCCTAGTCCTATTTTCTGGAATTTAAGGTGTCAAGGGTAAATTATTAGATGAATGCATTTATTTTTCAATTGGAATTCATTAGTAATTGTTAAAAATAGGCAATAAAATGCATAATTTAGGAAATTAGGGGTTCAATTAGGTCCAATAAATTAAAGGGGAGTAAAGCATACTATGAAATTGTCAAGCATGATAATTTACAATACTACATTTAGCCCCCACTTTAGTGAGTGATGCAGAGCCTCATAAGCATACCTTTTGTCATTTTTGGTTGTTAGGTTGTTTGAGTGTTTTGGAATCTAATAAGATAATTTATGACCATTTAGGATCATGTTGATCCATTTTGGAGCGTTATAGGTGTTGGCAACACAAGGGAAAAAAACTGAGAGGGGGGTGAATCAATTGTCACAAAAATTGTACAAATTAAACTTATTCTCAAAACATGAAAGCATAAACCATCACCACATCATAAACACACATAACACCAAAAAACTTTACATGGAAACCCTATTAGGGGAAAAACCATGGTGGAGGTTAGTCCACATGATTATACTTTGTTAAAAGTATAAGAGAATTATAAATGGGAATGCACATGCATTCAGGAAAACTGCCTAGAGCTCACTTCTCAAATACAAAAGGCCTTACTGCCCAAAGGAAGACACACTGTCTTACATAAACATTCATATTACATCTAGAAGATTTTAAATTGAGAAAATAGCATCTTCTAATGCCTTATTACAGTTCCGGTTAAGCACAGTTTGCTCACTCTTCTTCACACTTTACTTCTTCCTTTGAAATATTTGAACATTCTTCACACACAACACTCGCACACTTCACACACCACTCACACACATGCCTTCAAATGGTATAAAAAATTGAATATATATATCCGTGACTAAGAATAACATCAACTACATGTTGGCTTTAACAAAATATAAAACATGTACAAACTGTCAGCTCAATCCATAAACAATTTTCAATGCACACCAACCAATGTCGGCCAAAACATAGTGAAGACCCAAAACAACATCCTCGAACATGAAACACCTTAAAAAATTATGCCTCATAGATCCACAAAATGCTACAATCACCCTATCAGCCATGATCATGAAAAAAATGAACTCACAAAAGAAAGTCACCAATCGCGACAACAATAATCAATGCAGATCAACAACATAAATAGAGCATGATCTAGACACATCCACAAGCATCATGAATCACCACAGAAGCATCCACAACAACTCAAGTTACTAGAATCACATCATCTTCTTTCAGGAACACCAACTGAAGCAACAAAACAATTGTTAGAACACAGATACTCATAACTAAATCAAATCTTCATGCGGATCACTAAAACTTTACATGGATAAACTAGATATACTCAACAAAAAACCCTTTAATCCACAACCTCTTATTATCAATATATAGAGCTACCCAATAGCATGATGGCTATATTGAACTTCACTGCATCACCGACAACCTGCAACTTATTTTATTACAATTTTCTCAATATCCTCGACATCTACAGCCTTAAAGACATTAATGCCAGTAGTGTTGACATCAATGACAATCACGTATCAGCAATATCCAACAATCTCCCCCTTTGGCATTGATGGCAACACATGATGTGAAAACACCATCAATGCAACTTTCTCTTAGCACTTTCTCCCCCTTAGATTTTGATTATTTTCTCCTTAACTCTTTCACAATTTTTCACATGACTCTTCTCCCCCTTTTACATCAATGACAAAGATACACATTATCCTTCTCCACACAACCTCTAAACCACATTTCTGAACATTTGACTACTCCCCCTGAGTAGTAGCCACTGATGAGCCCAAAATGTGCTCATAGTTTGGATATCATGATGAACTTTTAATACCTTTACTTTTGTTATTCATAGTTGTTTAAACTCTTTTGAAACCTTTTATTGGGATATCCTGTAGCAATACACTTTTATGTTCCTGCAGCCTATCGTGTTGTCTTATCCATATTTATTTCCCCGTTTGACTCCCTAAATGACTAGTATATCGCATATAGTTTTTGAATGATAAAATAGATTTAAATATGTGATTAATGAACGGATATTGTGTATGTACCATGTACCTTTTATTTTGCATCTGTTACCTTGTGTTTCGCAGGTTGTTGAAGAAAGTATGATCGAGTCAACCATAGCCGATCTCAGCCTTGCAGTAAAGTCTATTTCATGCATGACTTCGAGGAAGCTCTGGCGAAGACTCTTTGACCGAAACCGTTGGGAAGGATTTTTAATGACAGTCAATCTGGAAAGAGTGGAGCGCTAGATTCTCTCTGGATCGGGTTGAATGGATAAATTCATTTATGAAGTTTGTTCCTAGATTTTGGGATACATTTTACTTCCACGTCTTTCTTTGATAGAGTTAGTTAGTTGTTCTCCTGACTTTAAATAAGTGCTCCTCCTACGCGAGTGAGCAGAGATGATGGTTAGAAGTAAGATAGAAGCATAGTGATAGGGAAATAGAAGATATCATGTAAGAGTCAGTATGATAATAATAAAAAGCAGAATTTGTATGACAAGAGACAGAGTTTGTTGTTAGTTTTCATATCCACAAAGCAATGTATACCATTCTGAGTTTATGAATAAAGTTTGATGAAGTTCTGAGTTCAGCACTTGTGTAATTAGTAGATGCTTGCTAAGGGGGCCCACTTAGTAAGTATCTGTAGCTAGTTAGTTAGTTGTTCTTTTTCTGTTGATCATCAATTAGATTTCATCTTTGAAGTTTTCGTACAAACTCAGTCTTATATTGTTCCTGCAACATCGGGAATCCATCCCTTTGCCTGTTCCTGCAGCATAAGTCCAGTTCATAGTTTGAGTCTCAGTCGTAGCTATTATGATTTCTGTTTTGGTTAAATCATGGTTGAGTTAAGAGAACTTTGCATTACCTTTCTATAGCGTAGATAGAATTCTTTCCAAGTATTTATTTATGTTAAGTCGTGACCGAAACTAGTTCTTAGTGCATATATTGTGCTGCTCCATTCAAAGTATATGTTCCCTGGTTTGACAAGTAAATGAACGTCCATAAAGAGATATTAGTCACCTGCTGGAATGTCCAATTCCCAGGATAGGTTTTACTATTATTTTCATATCCTTTTGTGGGCGCGACCATTTTTGGTAGAATCATGCAACTCAATGCTCTAGATGAACTCCGAAAGCATGCCCTACAGCACACTGAGATGATACAGAATTAGCGAGTAAGGTGGCATGATAAATATATTAAGGAAAAGAAATTTCAAGTAGGAGACTGGGCTCTACTTTATGATTCACGGTATAAGGATAGTCCAGGAAAATTACAGACCAGATGGTTGGGGCCATATGAAATTGAGAATGTATTTGCTAATGGTACAGTTCAACTTGTTACAATTGATCCTGTTAGATTTAAGTTGTTAGTTAATGGAC
The DNA here is from genome assembly GCA_007258455.2 of Sequoia sempervirens. Lineage (NCBI taxonomy): Eukaryota > Viridiplantae > Streptophyta > Pinopsida > Cupressales > Cupressaceae > Sequoia > Sequoia sempervirens. The sequence continues at coordinate 175,785,095 of VDFB02026320.1, forward strand.
ACCGCCTCTGGTTGTACCATAAACCAGTCTCAAAAGAAGAATTCATGCAGCAGTTCGTTCAGGATCCTGCAGCTACTCTTCCTGCAGCAGAAGACTTTAGCCTTTCTCCTGCAGCTTCACCGTAATTTTAAAAAGCATGCTCATAATAAAGGTTTTATTTTTAAGGAAACCCCTTTTTCTTCATTTTCACTTACCACCACGTCTCACTTCTTTATCTTCCATCTATCCATCCCATCCATCCATTCCATCCATTCATCTCGTCTGCCCACGTCACCCATCCACCTCATTCATCTGCACCACCCTTAATTATGATATCATTCCCAACTGTCAACTCATGTCGAGGCCGTCATCTTTCTTCACACGTACACGCATTTATCGAAGGTACGCCATATCTTTTATTATCGCATATTTGATTTATTTTATTCTATTCATTTACTGCTATGTCTGTATTAGTCATTATTACCTTATCTTCGCCTATTCTTTAGTACATGTGAGGACACATGTCATACTCTAAGTAGGGGGCGGGGTAATCCACTTTTAAAACTTGTCTTTTCGCCGCTGCCACAACTACTCAGATAACCTTTCTTTATTATTTTTCTGGTACTTTCCAAATATGATCGCATGTCTTTTTCATTGCATGTTTTTCTTGTAAATTACAACCAAAACTGCTTGTTCAAAAAGTTCATTTTTGGAAAAGAGAGAAATGTGACGGCATGACAGAAGAGAAAAACCAGAACAGAAAGGGAAACAGAGAGGAAAATTTTTGAATTTTTAGCAGGGAGTTGAGTTCAAGTAAGGAAAAACTATGAACATGGGTGGTTAGCTGGTGTGACATGAGCCTGTAGCTCATGAGTTATTATTGCAAAATCCTCAAACAGTCCAGGCATTCAGCCTCTGTGGATGGTTAAACTGCTTCTTGAGTTTAAATACTTTCGATGAGGAGGCTATTGGAAAATTTTTGAGAACCCTTTCTAAAGGGGAGGCTACTATATGGGGTCTAACGCTTGTTGTAACTAAACAAAGAATTGTTGAAGTAACCGAGCTTCTAGTCGTTGGAGAAAATTTTTCTTCAGATTCTGCCTCTGCAAGGGCTGAATTTTCAATACCCACTGATGGACCTTTGGAAGTCTCCAAGCAGGGATGCAAGCGAGTATCGTTGCCTCCTCCTTATTCAGAATACGCTGCTTACATAATCAGGTATTTAACATGTGAAGGTCGTTTCTCTTACCTGCATTCTTACCATTTCAAATTGTTAAGTCATATGAGGCATGGGTTAGCTATAAATGTTTTGAAACTTCTTGTTAAAATTTTTGGAACAAAGTGCCCATGGAACCCAACAGGGGAAAGATAATTCTATTGCTCACCATGGCCTTATCAAATTATTGATTGAACACTCTTTGAGAGATGTCTCACCTCTTTCCTGGCAACAATTGGTTGCCCAAAAGAGCTTGCAAATTCTAGAACCCCCTAGGGTACTTACCCCACGGCCTCAGAAAAAGAAAGAAGAAATTGTGTCTACCAGTAGAAGAACAGGGCAAGGGTCATATGCTCCTGTAGCACCTGGTCCTGCAGCTCCCCCACCAGAATCCTATGCTCGGGTATAAACTAGGTCTACCACTAGGAGAGAGAAGGGAAAAACAAAGGTAGGAGAGTCATCTGGGGGGAACAAACTCCAGAGTCTGACCCTCATTCTTAGAAAAGGCAATTCCCTTCTCCTGCAACATCTTCCCCTGTAGCCGTCTCTCCTACAGCAACACCTATTGCTATCACCAGTTCACCATCATCCTCTAGCAGGGCAGAACCCTCTAGACAGACCAAAAAAAGGAGGGCTACAAGAACACCTCCTACAGCCGCACCAATGCCAAGAAGAGTTTCCACAAGGAAACGATGTAATACCTCCCCTGCTTCACCTCAACCAGAGGTTATTGTAATTTCAGAAGAGTCTGTGGAGTCTGAATTTCATGTTTCTCAGAATGTGTCTGAGAGTGTTGCATAGAGTTCATTTGTTCCTGAAGAGGAACAAATTGAGACAGAGGAAATTGAGCATAATGAAAAAGGGGTACCAAGTCTTGATGACTTGGCTACCGCTGCTATGTAGATTTCAGAGGAAGCAAAATCTTCTCCACTGCAGCAACAAGAATTCATCCTGCAGCAAAAGCAGGAACAGACTGAACAATTGGATGTGGCCGGTGAAGCTACATTTTCCTTTGTGACTTGTCAAAGCCATTGTTGTTTATAAGAAGACATTTTTTATTGAGTTTCTGGAATATGTCAAAGCTAACTGGGAACCAGTTACATTACAAACCTTGACTTTCCGGCACCTAGCCTAGACTGACATGCAACAAAGTCTATGGGAGGTAGAAAGGAAGAAACTAAAAAAGGAAATTGAAAGTCAGAAAGAGGAAATTCTTGAGTTACAAGGAAAAATGGATGAAATGTTAAAAGTAACTGGTCAGATTATGGAATGCAGACCACCACCCAGAGTTTATGCTATGTGCCTTAAGGAACAATTCTTGTGGTTCCAACTAATGAGAATTTCTAAAAATCAAGATCATATACTTCACACTGCTAAAGAATTCTACGATGCATACCAGGCAGCCCCTAATTGGTTAAGAAATTCTCTGTGTGAATTTTATTTACATGGCCTTTTAATTCCATTTGAAACAAAATGGAACCCTCTTATGTATATTGGCGATATCCATTTGAGATCATTTATGTCATGGGCATCAAATGAAGCAAATTATGGCAGACAATGGGAAACATATGAGGAAGCCGAAAGGAATGAGCCTGTTCCATTGCACCCTCAAAGTTTAGACCCCCATGTAATGTTAAAAACCTGGTTTACTCTGGCATATGGCATTAATAATAATACAGCTAGGATGAAAATATTTGATCTCAGGAAACAGGTATATGATGAATTTCAGGAACAGTCATATTCGTTTTGGAGACTGTCATACACCAGAAGTGAGAAAAGGTGGGAAAGATTAACTGCTGGGCTAAGAAGGTCTGAGCCTCATAGTCCCCTAAATTTCACAACAGCTCTTAAGCGATCAAGCAGACATATACAGTTGGGACTTCAAAAGAGATTTGAACTATGGTTGTCATTGACATTCAGACCTCTTGTGCTAATGTGGCCCCTTTATCCTTACCAGGCTACAAATCTTAATGATGATTCAGAAGCTCGTAGGTATGAAAGGTGGCAGACTTTCAGAGGATTTTATTACAGGTTTGGAACTCCATTTCAGAGTCATGCGGCAACCACTGATTTCAGAGAAACCACCAGGAAAGTTAATGCTGGAGGACCAGCATTGGGCTAAGTAGGGGGCAAATGATGAGCCCAAAATGTGCTCATAGTTTGGATATCATGATGAACTTTTAATACCTTTACTTTTGTTATTCATGGTTGTTTAAAATCTTTTGAAACCTTTTTATTGGGATATCCTGTAGCAATACACTTTTATGTTCCTGCAGCCTATCGTGTTGTCTTATCCATACTTATTACCCCGTTTGACTCCCTAAATGACTAGTATATCGCATATAGTTTTTGAATGATAAAATAGATTTAAATATGTGATTAATGAACGGATATTGTGTATGTACCATGTGCCTTTTCTTTCGCATCTGTTACCTTGTGTTTTCAAGGTTGTTGAAGAAAGTATGATCGAGTCAAGCGCAGCCGATCTCGGTTTTGCAGTAAAGTCTATTTCTTGCACAACTTCGAGGAAGCTTTGGTGAAGACTCTTTGACCGAAACCGTTGGGAAGGATTTTTAATGACAGTCAATCTGGAAAGAGTGGAGCACTAGATTCTCTCTGGATCAGGTTGAACGGATAAATTCATTTATGAAGTCTGTTCCTCGATTTTGGGATACATTTTACTTCCACGTCTTTCTTTGATAGAGTTAGTTAGTTGTTCTCCTGACTTTAAATAAGTGCTCCTCCTGCGCGAGTGAGCAGAGATGATGGTTAGAAGTAAGATAGAAGCATAGTGATAGGGAAATAGAAGATATCATGTAAGAGTCAGTATGATAATAATAAAAAGAAGAATCTGTATGACAAGAGACAGAGTTTGTTGTTAGTTTTCATATCCACAAAGCAATGTATACCATTCTGAGTTTATGAATAAAGTTTGATGAAGTTCTGAGTTCAGCACTTGCGTAATTAGTAGATGCTTGCTAAGGGGGCCCACTTAGTAAGTATTTGTAGCTAGTTAGTTAGTTGTTATTTTTTTGTTGATCATCAGTTAGATTTCATCTTTGAAGTTTTCGTACAAACTCAGTCTTATATTGTTCCTGCAGCATCGGGAATCCATCCATGTGCCTGTTCCTGTAGCATAAGGCTAGTTCGTAGTTTGAGTCTCATTCGTAGTTGTTATGATTTTTGTTTTGGTTAAATCATGGTTGAGTTAAGAGAACTTTGCATTACCTTTCTGTAGCGTAGATAGAATTCTTTCCAAGTACTTATTTCTATTAAGTCGTGACCGAAACTAGTTCTTAGTGCATATATTATGCTGCTCCATTCAAAGTATACGTTTCTTGGTTTGACAAGTAAATGAACGTCCATAAAGAGATATTAGTCACCTGCTGGAATGTCCAATTCCCAGGATAGGTTTTACTATGATTTTCATATCCTTTTGTGGGCGCGACCAGCCACCACAACATCAATTTGGATCAAGATATGACTATGAAATGCACAGACTGATGCAAGTCAATGCATCTTAATTATAATTAGGAGGGGTAATCACCCCTAGCTTCCCTCTAAGATACTCAAAAGTATCCTTAGGCAAGGGCTTGGTAAAGATATCTGCAATTTGTTCCTCAGTGGGCACATACTCGAATCTGACTTCCTTTTCACTCACCTTCTCTCTCAAAAAGTGAAACTTGATAGATATATGCTTGGTTTTTTAATGTAGCACTGGATTCTTAGAGATGTTAAATGAACTTGAATTATCACATAATATAGAAATAGGTTCATCATACACAACTTTGATAGCTTTCAACATCTGCTTCATCCACAATACTTGAGTACAATTGTTAGCAGCAGCAATGTAATTCTGCCTCTGTAGTAGATAAGGAAATGGCATTCTACTTCTTGCTTAACCATGAAATCAACTTCTTTCCCAAGAAAAATTCACCATCACTAGTACTCTTTTTGTCATTCACATCTCCTGCCCAATCAGCATCAGTAAAAGCACTCAAAGTAAGGTCATCTTCTTTAGGATATCATAGGCCAAAATCAACTGTCCCCTTCAAGTACCTAAAAATCCTCTTCATAGCTGTCACATGAGATTCCTTAGGATCAGCTTGAAATCTTGCAACAATGCATACGACAAATTCATGATATCAGGTCTAGTTTGAGTCAAATAAAGCAATCCACCAATCATGGATTTGTATCTAGTTTGATTTGTTTTAGGAGAATCATCATCTTGTCTCAACTTACATTCAGTCACTATGGGTGTACCAACTAGCTTTGAATCTTCCATACCAAACTTCTTTAGCAATTCTTTCACATACTTAGACAGAGATATAAAGATCCCTTTATCTAGCTAATTAATTTGTAATCCCAGAAAGAATTTCATTTCTCTAATCATAGACATCTCAAACTCACTCTGCATCTCATTAGCAAACTTCATGCACAAACTATCATCTCCTCCAAAAATGATATCATCAACAAAGACTTCAACAATCAAATCTTTATCATGATAAATCTTGAAATACAAATTACTATCAGCAGTACCTTTATTAAATCCAAGCTTCAACAAATACTTGTCCAATCTAGTATACCAAGCTCTTGGGGCTTGCTTAAGTCCATACAATGATTTCTTCAACCGAAAAACCATATCTCCCTGATCAGTCAATTGAAATCCATCAAGTTGCTCAATATACACTTCTTCCAGTTCACCATTTAGAAATGTTGAATTGACATCCATCTGATAAACCTTGAATTTTTTGTAAGTAGCATAAGCAAGAAATAGTCTCACAGCTTCAATCCTAGCAATAGGAGAAAAGGTTTCTTCAAAGTCAATTCCTTCCATCTGAGAATATCCTTTACACACAAGTCTTGTTTTGTTTCTAACAACTTCACCTTGCTCATTCAGTTTGTTCTGAAAGACCCATTTAGTTCCAATTACATTTTTGTCCTTAGGTCTAGGAACAAGAATCCATGTATCATTCTTCTCAATTTGCAGTAGTTCTTCTTTCATTACTTCCACCTAATGTTCATCTTTGCATGCTTCATTGACACTATTAAGCTCAGTCTTTGAGATCAAACAGTATTCTTCTGCAATTCTTCTTCTAGTTTGAACACCTTTATTTTTATCACCAATAATCTAATCTTCTAAATGATTCAGTCTTACATACCTTGGATTTTTAGGATGTTCTTGAACTTCAGGCTCTTTTGATCTCACTTCTACACTTTCACCAGTTTCTTCCTCTTGATTTTTCTGATTCACCATAATGATCCGAACTTGATTTGGGGTCTGAATTTTCTTTCCTTTATCTGAATTGTCATTCTAATCATTTGAATCATATCCACAGGTTCTGGATGATCTTACTGTGTCTTCATCAACCTTGACATTAGCACTTTCAATTACTTTCCTCAATCTCTTATTGTAGCACCGATAGGCTTTACTTTTAGTAGAATAACCAAGAAAGATTCTTTCATCACTTCTAGAATCAAATTTTCCTATATCTTCATCTCTTTTGATATAGCATTTACTCCCAAAGATTTTAAAGTATCTAAAAGTAGGCTTATAACCATACCATAGCTCATAAGGAGTCTTACCAGTATCACCTTTGACATGTACCCAATTGAGAGTGTAAACAGAAGCACTCACAGCTTCTCTCCAGTAGAATATGAGGAACATTTCCTTCCAGCATCACAGTCCTAGCAGCATCTTAAATTGTCCTATTCTTCCTTTCCACAACTCCATTTTGTTGAGGGGTCCACGGGGCAGATAATTGTCTCTTTATCCCATGCTCTTCACAAAAATAATTAAACTCACCGTAAGTGAATTCACCACCTCTATCTGATCTCAAACATTTAATCTTCAAACTTGTCTCTATCTCAACCACAACCTTGAAAATATTGAATTTCTCTAGAGCTTCAAATTTTTCCCTTAAGAAAGTAACCCGCATCAGTCTAGAATAATCATCAATAAGTAACATGAAATACCTGTCTCCTTGTAAACTTTTGACTCTAGAAGGACCACACAAGTTAGTATGCACAAGCTCCAACACTTCATTTGAACAATGTTGTTTGCTTTGAAATGAAACTTTAGTTTGTTTCCCTAACTGGCATTCCTTACATATAGTATTAGTAGGTTTTATCAACTTAGGAAGATCTCTCACTTCATGAGTAGAACTTATCTTGATAATATTGTCAAAGTTTACATGATACATTCTCCTACGTCACAACCAACTTTCATAAACTTAAGCAATCAAACAACTTTTACAAGTGGAATTTAAGTGAAAAATATTTCCTTTTGTTTTTGTACCAAAAGCAATCACATATTTGGAACTCCCCAACATTCTGCACTTTCCATTCTTGAATTGAATATTGTATCCTTTGTCAACCATCTATCCAACACTTAAGAGATTATGCTTCAAACCTTCCACATATAGAACATCATCAATATTATGCTTACCATCAAGAGAAATGGATCCTCGGCCATGGATTACACCAGCTTTCTCATCACCAAATCTTACAACACCACCATCATACTTTTCCAAGCTCACAATTTACTTTTATCACCTGTCATGTGATGAGAGCATCCACTTTCAATCACCCATTCATCTTTTTCTTCAATTCGAGCAGCTAGATCTTTCTCCACATTCGTGCAACTAGTAGATTCAGTAGGGGTTGAGTCATTTTCCTTGATAGTAATAAATACCCATTCGTCCTCACTTACATTCCCTTTCTTAGATTCGTCATCTATCACACCTTCATCAACAGCAAAATAACACTTTCTTTGGAATCTAGGCTTGTTAGGTCTTGGCTTAAGAACTCTTTCCGGACACCTTAAGGAAAAATGTGCTATCTTATTGCAAGAAAAACATTTAATAGGAAATTTCCCTTTATACTTACCTTCTCCTCTGGCTTCCCTCTTGACAATAAGTGATTCAAGCTCATCTAGTTTTCTCTCTTCTTCTTCAATCTCTCTCATTTCCTCCTCATACTTGAACATTTTTCTTTAAGAACTTTCTCCCAAATCATATATTTTCTTATCTTTTCTGGAGATAGTAGCTTTGAATGCAGATTCTATCTTAGGAAGAGAATCACCAAACTCACTTAGCTCAAAAGCAGTAAGCTTACCAATCAACATGTCTCTGGTTACATTTTTCACAGTCTGGATCTCCTCAATAACAGTAGCTTTGGCTTTGTATGTAGCGGGAAATGATCTGAGCACTTTGGAAACAATCTCTGATTCTTCCAATGTTCCACTAGCACATATGATACTACACACAAGTTCATTCACTCTTTGCATGAAAGAAGTGATGTTCTCATCTTCACACATTCCCAACATTTCATATTTCCTTTTCAATATTTTCAACTTAGCAATTTTCACATGGGAATCACCTTCATACAAATTTTCCAACTTTTTCCAGATCTCATAAGCAGTCTTTAGCTCCATTACATTTGTCATTTCAAAATCAATCAAAGCACTCAACAATGCTTCCTTAGCCCTGATATTGTACTTGGCTTCCTTAATCTCATCTGCAGTAGAAGGACCATTTTGTGGAATGATATACCTATTCTTTGTAGTTTTTTAGTAAGTTTTACCAATGCATCTCAAATGACACTCCATTTGAGTCTTCTATAGAGAATAATTAGTTCCATCAAATCTTGGACTATCCTTCTTATATGTCGCCATCCTGGATCACCTCAAGCTATTAAACTTCTTCTGAGGAACCTAATCTGATACCAATTGTTGGAAACACAAGGCTAGACAACTAAGGGGGGTGAATCCATTGTCACATAAATTGTAAAAATTAAACTTATTCTTAAAACATGAAAGCATAAACCATCACCACATCAAAAACACACATAACATCAATATTTTTTACATGGAAACCATGTTAGGGGAAAAACCACGGTGGAGGTTAGTCCACAAGATTATACTTTGTTAAAAGTAAAAAATAATTATAAATGGGAATGCACATGCATTCAGGCACACTGCCTAGAGCTCACTTCTCAAATACAAAAAGGCTTACTGCCCAAAGGAAGACACATTTTCTTATAGAAACATTTGGATTACATCCAGAAGATTTTGAACTGAGAAAATAGCATCTTCTAATGCCTAATTATAGTTCTGGTTAAGCATAGTCTGCTAACTCTTTTTCACACTTTACTTCTTCCTTCAAAATATTTGAACATTATTCGCACACAGCACTCGCACACTTCACACACCACTCACACACATGCCTTCAAATGGTATTGTAGACACCTAAATTTGGACACTTATATTTGTCCAAATTTATCCCTTTTCGTCTAAATATCATCTTATTTTCATTAATTAAGTAATATTACTATTATTTAATTAATACCCCTAAAGTCCTCTAAATCACTAAGGTATCTAGTTAAATAATTAAATACCTTACCCTTTATCCCCCTTTTCCTTAAAGAATTAAATAAATAATACATTTATTTAATTTCTCACATGTCACATCCTCCATCACTTTTTCTTAATTCTAATCCACCTCTTAATCCCATCATTAGGGGTGTGCACATGTTTAATCCATGATTAGAATGTGTCACATCCTCCAAATTTTGCAAGTTGGCTCCTAATCTTCATTAGCCACCTAACTATCCTCTAATCATTGATTAGCTAGTCTAATCAACCCCTTTAGTCAACTCTCCCCATCTCCAAAAGAATTTCTAATTCCTTTTTATCTTCCCAAGTTCTTTTTGAGGAATTTTTAATTCCTCTCCCATCTCTCTAGGAATTTTTAATTCCTCTCTCATCCCCCAAGGAATTTTTAATTCCTTTTTGTCTTCCCAAGGTCCTCTCATGTAATTTTTAATTCCATTTGCAATCCCCATGTCTTTCCCAGTGGAATTTTAAATTCCATTTTATTCATCCAAGGTTTCTAAGGAATATTAAATTCCTTTTATCATCCCCATACACATTCAAAAGGAATTTTGAATTCCTTTAGTCAACTCTTTATCTTGGCCCTTGATCTTTTGCCCTCTTTCAATCTACACCATCCATTTGATCTTCCTAGGTTAAATAGCTAGCACTTAGCTATTTTATTCCTCTCCTTCTTGCATTCTTCACAATCTCTTCTCATCCAACCCTAATCCTAAGCATTCAACCACACTCTCTACCAAGCTCTATCATTCTCTAGCAACCCTAATCATTCTCAAGATTTCACACTATCTTCATAGCCAAACCCTTGCAACCATAGCCATTATCAGCCATCCTTGCATCCAAATCAAGCTACAACAAGCTGTTATGCTGCTGAAATTGATCTAGGAGCACAAAAATCAAGCTATCAATAAGGCCAACCAACAAATCGACTTGGGCAAGGTAAAAATTTGTGTTTCATCTTTGTTTTGTTCAAGTCTAACTAGGCTAATCTTGAGGTGTTGTATTTTTTTGTTATTTATTTTGCATTTCATTTGTTTTGAATCATTTAGGGTTAGAAAACACGCTGCACACAGGTATAAACAATTGAACATATATATCTACGACTAAGAATAACATCAACTACATGTCGACTTTAACAAAATATAAAACATGTACAAACTGTAGGCTCAATCCATAAAAAAATTTCAATGTGCACCAACCAATGTCAGCTAAAACATATTGAAGACCCAAAACAACATCCTCAAACATGAAACACCTTCGAAAATTATGCCTCATAGATCCACAACACGCTACAATCACCTTGTCGGCCATGATCATGAAAAACATGAACTCACAAAAGAAAATCACCAATCGCGAGCATAACGATCAATGTGGATCAGCAACAAAAATAGAGCATTATCTAGAAACATCCACAAGCATCATGAATCAACACAGAAGCATCCACAACAACTCAAGTTACTAGAATCACATCATCTTCTTTTAGGAACACCAACTAAAGCAACAAAACAACTGTCAAAACACAAATACTCATAACTTGATCAAATCTTCATGTGGATCACTGAAACTTTACGTGGATAAACCAGATATACTTGAAAACAAACCCTTTAATCCATAACCTCTTATCATCAATATACATAGCTAGCCAACATCATGATGGCTATACTGAACTTCACTGCATCACCGACAACCTACAACTTATTTTATTACAATTTTCTCAATATCCTTGACATACACAACCTTAAAGGAATTAATTCCAATAGTGTTGACATCAATGAAAACCACATATCAGCAATATCCAACAATAGGTCCCTTGGTCAAAAATTGTAAAAGTTGTCAATGTTGCTCAAAAAAATTGTCAAGCAACTTTGGTGAAAAAGTGTCAAAATGGTGTTTTGTTAGCAAACTAATCAAAAGGTGGTTGAAAATAGTTGGAATTGATGGGAAATGTATAAGTTCACACTCCAAGATTGAATGGAGGGTTTGAGACACTGTTTTTGAAGTTTTGGTGAATGAAAGCAAGCATTTTTTGTGCATTTCTAACGTTGCAAACATGTTCCTTCACTTTATATGGATTGTACGATCCATATGTTGGTCTTAAATTGATTGGATTGAGTTGGAATGTGAATCTTCTTTCATTTTCTTCTGGTGGCATCAAATTTTATAGAGTTACTAGAAAGTTATTGAATTTTCTTTAAAAACTATCAAAACCTTATCTAGGGTAACCAGTGAGGAGGAAAATGATGTAATTCAACCTTCCACTTATGGGAAATCTCTAAAATGGGTGGAAAGGTCTATGTAAATGTATTTCTATCATACTTCAAATTTGCAGGGGCCCAAGGAAAGGTTTGGCACGTGCTTGGTTTGTTAGCAACACAAGGGCAAACAACTGAGAGGGGGGGTGAATCGGCTGTCACAAAAATTTAAAACTTATTCAACTTATTAACCTTATTCTCAAATCTAATAATTAACCATGAAAGAATAAATCATCAACACATTAGAAACACACATACCACCAAGATTTTTTTACATGGAAACCCTGTAGGGGAAAAACCACGGTGGAGATTAGTCCACAAGATTATACCTTGTTAAAAGTATAAAGAAATAAAATATGGGGAATGCAAATGCATTCAGAAACACTACCTAGAGCTCACTGCTCAATTACAACAAGGCTAACCTCCCAAAGGAAGACACAATGTCTTACAGAAAGAAACATATTACATCCGTAAGGATTTGAACTGATAGAATAGCATCTGCTAATGCCTGATCATAGTTTCGATTAAGCACATGAACACTTCTTTACTCTTCTTTACTCTTCTTCATACTTTTCTTTGTCTTCAAATGATTTAGATCAATATTTTCACATATACACACAGAAGCACACCTCAATTTGAATAAGAAATTACTCTTATGTATCTGCAACAAAAAAAATCATCCCTACATGTCAGCTTCAACAAAATAATAAAATGAATATAAATTATTGGCCCAAAATATTAAAGATTATTAATGTGAATCAACCAAGGTCAGCCACAACTTAGTGAAGGCTCAAATCAACATCTCCAACACAAAATCACTTCAATTCATTACTCCTCAAAGATCCACAACACGCTACAACCACCATGTTAGCCAAGAACAAGAAAAACATGAACATGCAAGAGAAAATCACCAACCATGAGCACAATGATCAATGAAAACATGCAGAAAAGATAGAGCATGATCTAGAAGCATCCACAAACACCACGAATCACCAGAGAAGCATCCGCAACAACTAAACTAATTGAAATCGTATCATCTTCAATCAAGAACACAAACTAAGGCAACAGAAAAACTGTCAGAATATAAATCTTCATAACTCGATCAAATCTTCATACGGATCTCTGAAACTTGATGTGGATAAACTAGATACACTCAGCAACAAACTCTTTAGTCCACAACCTCTAATCATCAATGTACAAAAAATTCTAACATACTGAATTTCACTTCACTGACAACCTACAACTCATTTCATTACAATTTTCTCAATATCCTTGACATATACAGCTTCTAATGGATTAATGCTAATAGTGTTGACATCAATTACAACCACATATAAACAACACAACCACAATATCCAACAATCTCCCCCTTTGGCATTGATGAAAACACATGATGTGAAAAACACCATCAACACAACTAACTCTTGACACTTACTCCCCCTTAGATTTTGACTCATTTTCTCCTCAACTCTTCCACATGATCTTCTTTCCCACAAGGCTCTTCTTCCCCAAAAATTTGTTCACACATGATCTTCTCCCCCTTTGACATCAATGACAAATATCTTTAAGCACCACACAAAATCTGAACCACATATCTAAGCATATGAACATCTGACTACTCCCCCTAAGTAGTAGCTACCACAACATCAATCTAGATCAAGATATGACTTTGAAATGAATGAACTGATGCAATGCAATGCATCCTTAATTCTAATTAGGATGTGTAATCACCCCTAACTTCCCTCTTAGATACTCAAAAGTATCCTTAGGCAACAACTTGGTAAAGATGTCTACAATCTGCTCCTTAGTAGGCACATACTCCAGTCTGACTTCATTTTCACTCACCTTTTCTCTCAAAAAGTGAAACTTAATAGATATATGCCTTTTTTTTTAATGTAGCACTAGATTCTTAGAAATGTTAATAGCACTTGAATTATCACAGAATATAGCAATAGGCTCATTATACACAACTCTGATATCCTTCAACATATGTTTCATCCACAGGACTTGAGTACAATTGTTAGTAGCAGGAATGTATTCGACCTATGCAGTAGATAAGGAAATGGCATTTTTCTTCTTACTTAACCATGAAATCAACTTCTTACCCAAGAAAAATGCTCCACCACTAGTAATTTTCTTGTCATTTACATCCCCTTCCCAATCAGCATCAGTAAAGGCACTCAAAGTAAGATCGTCATCTTTAGGATACCATAGGCCAAAGTCAACTATCCCCTTCAAGTATCTAAAAATTCTCTTCACGGCAGTCACATGAGATTCCTTCATATCAGCTTGAAATCTTGCAACAATACATACAAAATTCATGATATTAGGCCTAGTTTGAGTTAAATACAACAATCCACCAATCATTTATTTGTATTTAGTCTAATTTTCCTTCGGAGAATCATCTTTTGTTGTCAACTTGCATCCAATCACCATGGTTGTACTAACTAGCTATGAGTCTTACATACCGAACTTCTTTAGCAATTCCTTCCCATACTTGGACTAAGATATAAAAATCCCCTTATCTAACTGAGTAATTTGCAATCCCAAAAATAATTTCATCTCATCAATCATTGACATTTCAAAGTCACTCTTCACCTCATTAGCAAACTTCATGCACAAACCATCATCTCCTCCAAAAATGATATCATCAACAAAGACTTCAACAATCAAATCTTTATCATCATTCTTGAAATACAAATTACTATCAGCAATACCTTTGTTAAATCCAAGCTTCAACAATTACTTGTCTAATCTGGCATACCTAGCTCTAGGGGCTTGCTTGAGTCCATACAATGATTTCTTCAACCGACACACCATATCCCCCTTATCAGTCAACTGAAATCCATTAGGCTGCTCAACATACACCTCTTCTTCCAATTCACCATTTAGAAAAATTGACTTGACATCCATCTGATAAACCTTGTAGTTCTTGTAGGCAACATAGGCAAGAAATAATCTTACAACTTCAATTCTAGAAACAGGGGAAAAAGTCTCTTCAAAATCAACTTCTTCCATCTATGAATATCCTTTGCATACCAGTCTTTCTTTATTTATAACCACTTCACCTTACTCATTCAATTTATTTCTAAAGACCCATTTAGTTCCAATGACATTCTTATCCTTAGGTTTGGGAACAAGAATCCATGTATCATTCTTCTCAATTTGTTTTAGCTCCTCTCTCATTGCTTCAACCCAATGCTCATCTTTACATGCTTCATTCACACTAGTAGGCTCAATCTTTGAAATCAAGCAGTATTCTTCTGCAATATTTCTCCTAGTCTAGACACCTTTGTTCTTATCACCTATAATCTGATCTTCTGAATTATTCAATCTTACATACCTCAGAGTCTTCTTAGGTTGTTCTTCAACTTCAGGCTCTTGTGTTCTCTCTTCTGCAACTTCACCGGTTTCTTCTTCGTCTTGATTTTCCTGATTCACCAAAATGATTTGCACTTGATTTGTAGTCTGAACTTGCTTTCCCTTGTTTGTACTAACATTTTGATCATCAAAATCATATCCACAGGTTCTAGATGGTGTACTTGTTTTCATAAACTTTGACATATGCACTTTCAACCATTTTCCTCAATCTTTTATTGTAACACCAGTAGGCCTTGCTATTAGTAGAATAACCCTGAAAGATACCTTCATCACTCCTAGCATCAAACTTTCCTATGTCTTCATCTCTCTTGATATAACATTTGCTTCCAAATATCTTGAAATATTTAACAGTAGGCTTTTGACCAGTCCATAGCTCAATACCAGTATCACCTTTGATTTGTACCCAGTTGAGTATGTACACAATAGTACTCACAACTTCTCTCTAGTAGATATGAGGGACATTTCCTTCTAGCATCATAGTTCTAGCAACATCTTCAATTATTTTGTTCTTCATTTCCACAACTCCATTTTGCTGAGGGGTCTACAGTGCAGATAATTGTCTCTTTATTCCATGTTCTTCACAAAAAGAATGAAATTCAGTAGAAGTGAATTCGCCACCTCTATCTGATCTTAGACATTTAATCTTTAGACCTATCTCTGTCTCAACCATGGCCTTAAAGGTCTTGAACTTTTCCAGTGCTTTAGATTTCTCCCTTAAGAAAGTAACCCACACCATTCTTGAATAATCATCAATGAGTAACATGAAATACCTGTAACCTTGTAAACTTCTGACCTTAGAGGGACCACAAAGATCAATATGCACAAGTTCCAACAATTCATTTGAAAAATGTTGTTTTCTTCGAAATGAAATTCTAGTTTGCTTTCCTAACTGACATTCCTTGCATATGGAATTAGTAGGTTTCACCAACTTAGGTATATTTCTCATAGCCTTAGTAGAACTTATCTTGACAATATTATCAAAGTTAGCATGACACATTCTCCTATGCCATAACCAACTTTCATCAACTTGAGCAATTAAAGAACTTTTACTAGTAGAACTCGAGTGAAAGATATTACCTTTTGTTTTTGTACCTAATACAATTACATTTCTAGAACTCAATATTTTTCACTTTCCATCCTTGAACTAAAGATTATATCCCTTATCAACCATCTGACCAACACTTAAAAGATTATGCTTCAAGCCTTCCACATACAGGACATTATCAGTATTATGCTTACCATCAAGAGAAATGCATCCTATGCCACGGATCACACCAACTATATTATCACCAAATCTCACAACACCACCATCATACTTTTCCAAGCTTACAAACTTACTTTTATCTCATGTCATATGATGTGAACATCCACTATCAATCACCCATTCATCTTTCTCTTCAACTCGAGTAGCTAGGGCTTTCTCCACATTTGTACAACTAGCAGATTCAGTAGATACAAGATTGTTTTCCTTGATAGCAATAAATACCCATTCATCATCACTTATATTTCCTTTATCAGATTCATCATCTGTCACACCTTCATCAACAACATAGTAACACTTCTTTTGAAATCTAGGCTTGTTATGTCTTGGTTTAGGAGTCCTTTTAGGACACCTTTATGCAAAATGACCTATCTTATTGCAAGAAAAAAATTTAAGAGGCAATTCCCCTTCATACTTACCTTTTCCTCTCAGTACTCTTTTGAAAATAAGTGCTTCCAACTCTTCCAACCCTCTTTCTTCCTCATTTTTTTTATTTCATCCTCATACTTGAATGTCTTTCTAGATGAACTCTCACCTGGATCATATCTGTGTCTATCTCTTCCAGAAGTAGTAGCCTTAAATGCAAATTAAAACCTTAGGAAGGGCATCACCAAATTCACTCAACTCAAAAGCAATAAGCTTACCAACCAACATATCTCCGGTTAAATGTGTTACAGTCTAGAGCTCTTCAATTGCACTAGCTTTGACTTTGTAAGAATCAGGCAAGGATATAAGCACTTTAGCAACAATCTTTGATTCATCTATCTATCCACTAGCACATCTGATACCACACACAAGTTCATTCACTCTTTGCATAAAAATAGTAACATTCTCATCATCACTCATTCTCAACTTTTCATATTTCCCTTTCAAAATATGCAACTTAGCAATCTTCACATTTGTACCACCTTCATACAAGGTTTCCATTTTTTTCCAAATCTCATAAGCAATCTTCAGATCCATAACATTTTTCATCTAAGAATCAGTCAAGGCAATCAACAATGCTTCCTTAGCCCTAATATTATACTCAATATCTCTAATCTCAACAGTAGTAGTAGGACCATTATGAGGAATAACATACCTATTACATGTAATGTTCTAGTAGGGTTCACCAATGCATCTCATATGGCACTCCATTTGAGTCTTCAGCAGAGAATAATTTGTTCCATCAAATCTTGGACTATCCTTCTTGAAGGTCATCATCTGAATCACCTCAAGCTATTAAAATTCTTCCAAGAAACCTACTCTAATACCAATTGTTGGCAACACAAGGGAAGAAAATTGAGAGGGGGGGTGAATCAATTGTCATAGAAATTTAAAACTTATTCAAATTATTAACCTTATTCTCAAATTTAATTATTAACCATTAAAGCATAAATCATCAACACATCAGAAACACACATAACACCAAGATTTTTTTACGTGGAAACCTTGTTAGGGGAAAAACCACGGTGGAGATTAGTCCACAAGATTATACCCTGTTAAAAGTATAAAGAAATGAAATATGGGGAATGCACATGCATTTAGGCACACTGCCTAGAGCTCACTGATCAATTACAACAAGGCTAACTACCCAAAGGAAGACACACTATCTTATAGAAAGAATCGAATTACATCCGTAGGGATTTAAACTGATAGAATAGCATCTGCTAATTCCTTATCACTGTTCCGATTAAGCGCATGAACACTTCTTCACTCTTCTTCACACTCTGCTCTTCCTTCGAATGATTTAGATCAATATTCGCACATATACACATAGAAGCACACCTTAATTCGAATAAGAAATCGCTCTTATATATCCGCAACAAGAAATTGCATCCCTACATGTTGACTTCAACAAAATAATAAAATGAAAATAAACTGTCGGCCCAAAATACTAAATATTATTAATGTGAATCAATCAAGGTCAGCCACAACTTAGTGAAGGCCCAAATCAACATCTCCAACGTGAAAACACTTCAATTAATTACTCCTCAAAGATCCACAACACACTACAACCACCATGTCGGCCAAGAACAAGAAAAACATTAACACACAAGAGAAAATTTCCAACCATGAGCACAACAATCAATGTGGAAGTGCAACAAAGATAGAGCATGATCTAGAAGCATCCACAAACATCACGAATCACCAGAGAAGCATCCACAACAACTAAACTAACTGAAATCGCATTATCTTCAATCAGGAACACAAACTGAGGCAACAAAAAAACTGTTAGAATATAAATCTTCATAACTGAATCAAATCTTTGTGCAGATCTCTAAAACTTGACGTGGACAAACTAGATACACTCAGCAACAAACCCTTTAGTCCACAATCTCTGATCATCAACGTATAGAACTTTCTGACATACTTCACTTCACTTCACCACTGACAACCTGCAACTCATCTCATTACAATTTTCTCAATATCCTTAACATATACAACTTCTAATGGATTAATGCTAATAGTTTTGACATCAATGACAACCACAATATCCAACATGGTTCACTAGTAGGTTTGATATTTGCATGTATCAAATTGTGTAACAACAATGGCAAGGAAGAATAGATTAATCAAGGTTTGGTTTTGTTTGTTTGTCATAGGTAGAGATAGGGGAATGTGGAGAAAGGTCCTATAGTCCTAGACTAGAAGGATTTTGAACTCTTTGAAGGATTGGTTCAAGTTATAATTGATTGTCCTAAGAGAACTAGTTATACAGTCATAAGTATGATGTTAGTGTCCAAACAAGATAGGGTTGTGTAGGAGTCTTGGCATTGAATACTTGATGGAATCACCTTTGAAATGTTGGAAAGAGGCCTCCAAGTCAATGATTGAGGGTTTGAAATAGTCTATGTAGTTTTGGCCTTAATCCAAAAAAAGTTGTCTCTCCTAGGTTGAGCAATACCAGAGTTGTGAGTTCCATGAATTGTGGCCTTGTTGAGTCATCAAATTGAAGTTGTTCATGATCATTTAAGCCCCGAGACAAGTTTGCATTGTTGATGAGTTTCCTTCTTTGGATGTCCACTAGGCTAGATTGTCAATGGTGAAAAGGTGTACTAATATGCCTTATGCATTGTAGCTCATGAAACCCTTAAGGAAGAGTATTGGAACAGTCATGTTTTGTTAAGGTATGCCCCTACTCTGCATCAGTGAGAGTATGAACTTACACTCAGACTCACACTAAAGTAGAAAATCTATGTTGAGAGGGGTCTAATTATCCAAATTTTTAAGAGATAGGATGACAAATGATCTAGAGGGAGTTCATGAGCCCCCAAGATCCAAGATCCCATGGAAAACCAACATAATCACAAAGGAACACATGCATGTATAGAATGCAACAAGACAACATACATGTCAAAAGCATGAAGCATAACGACGAAAACACATGACATAACATAACATATAGATGACAACATAATGAACACAAACACAATGTCAACACAATGCAAACATGAAGAAGACACACAAAAGATACATAACAAAACACAAGGTTATTACTAAAAGGATTTGAGTCAGTAAGGCAAAGAGACCTCAGTCTTAGATTGTCACAAATACCAAATGTCATCCATCAAATGTGTTGTCTAAACAAAATAACACTCTCATGCAATGATTTAAAATCACTTATGAGCAATGAAAAACTCACCTAAGAAGGTGCATAAACAAAAAGCTTGCCTAAGAAGGTGCATAAATAAATAAAAAACTCCCCTAAGAAGGCACATAGATGACAAACTCACTTAAGAAGGTAAAATAAAATGAAAAACTCACCTAAGAAAGTGCATAAACTCGCCTTAGAAGGCATATAAATGTTCAAGGGGATGAATTGATAACCACGCCTTGAGGGGCATTATAAACAACGCCACCACCAAGGGGTATGTCAATAGGTCAAAACTCACAAGATGAAATGGATAGGGGTAATATATGCCCCCCCTTAAAATGTCAATGTACTTGCTATGTTGGTATTTTAAGGAGAAAAGAATGCACACCTTCAAAATTGGTTATCCTTTCCACCCAGGTGTGGAGACAAAGACAACCACACTAAGGACTATCATGTTGCTACCATGAAAAATATGGTTGCACTTAAGATTTTACCACCATGAATGGCAATGAGCAAAACACATAAAGCTACAAATTCCACATAGTGATGAGCAACACGATAGGATGAAGATTATTATTGATTAGAGGAATTACATGTTGTAGACACTAAAAAATGTCCTGAATGATTTCGCACACTCAAATCAGGTATACTAACATCATTTCATCTTGAAACCCATCCTCTTTTTGCTTAATTGACTAAATTAGCCTAGCTATTCAATTAATTGTCTTTTTTGTCTATTAACCTAATCAATTTAATCAAGTTAATTCACCCCCTTCCATGCTAACACTTTTTCCTATTACATTAAATAAATCAAACTATTTAATTTAAATATCTAAGTCTTCTTATTTAATTAAATAACCCTAAGGTATTTAATTAAATGTCATTCCACCTTTCCCCCTTTCATTAAATCATTAAATTATTTAATAAATGTCATCTAATTCTTCTAAAATCCCCTAATTGCATAATTAATATTGTTTAATTATCAATTAAATCTAATTCCCCCCACTTGCAAGGAATATTCCTCCTTTGCACATTCCTCCAAAAAGAATATTCCCATGGAATATTCCTTCCCCTTTTGCACAATTTAATTTAGTTTTAATAAACTAAATTATCCTTTTCCCTCACCCATAATATTCCAAAGAATATTCTCTTTCCTCACTCATTTGAAAAAGGGGAATATTCTTTTTTCTCAACAAACTTACTTAGCTTCTTGAGCAAGCTAACTTGTGACCTCTTGTGCAAGTTAACTTGTGACCTTTTGATCAAGTTGAAAGTGTGCTTGTTTTAGGGATTGTGAACCCTTGATTAAATCTCATCTTGCATTCTCACCCATTGATGAGAATCCATGATCCGTGCCTCTTCTTTCTTTCATCCTTGACCATTGATTGATATTTTTTATCACATCCATTGATCTCTTTTTACCTATTCTATAAATAGAGCTTGCCTCTATTGAATAGGGATCCATCTTTCAAAAGAAAACTTATGTTGTTGAAATCACTAATACACACAGTCACATTTATCATCTTTTAGTTCATTTTAATTGAATTTAGTTAGTTTTAAGCTTCCATTAATGGCTTCCATGATCACATAATACATCCATTTAGCTTGTTTATTAATTAGGGTTTGAATATTTTAGTTTAAATTCCATCTAGATTAGCTTAGCTTTTGCATAATTAGATCATTTTTAGCATAAAATCATGTTAAATTAGATTTCATCATGCTCATTTAAATTAAAATCATGTTTTCATACACATCTCACAACCGTTCCATCAGTTTTCTTCAATAAAATTGACTGGAACAAGCTCATTTATCCACTAGATTGAGAAAGGGTCATCGTTCCACATCAACGTGACACCACTCCCACAGCAAGATAAGTTTTAGATGGTTTAGAGTAGACATTTTAAACACTTTCATAGTTTAGAATGCTTAGTTTTGATAAATGTTTAGTTTAACTTTCATTTGAATGATCATGTTAAGATTCGACATTAGTTGTTTCATTATGCTTCAATTCATCATGGATAAAGCATAATCGGTCCATGCTAATCCGTTCAATAACATTCTAGTGCTAGGAGGGAAAAATTGATCAAATTTAATCAATTTCTATCTCAAATTTCATTTTTTCTGACTTTTACATGATACAGCGACACCCAAAATAATTTTAGAAACGCCTTTTACTAGGCGTCACCATATTGAGACACTATTATCATCTGAAACAGTGACGCCTATTTAATATCCTGATGTTGATTAAACAAATGATGATGCTAATACTTTTTAGAGGTATCAAAGATTTATAAATGACAACGCTCTTCAATTGGTGATGTTATCATCGTCACTATTTTCTCTACAAAGCGATGCCCAAGTTCACCAGAATGATGCTATCATGAATAGCGACGCCCAACTATGTTAAGAAATTTAATAATTTTTTTTCAGCATGTGTTTTAATTTTTTCGCTTCATCAAATTACTAACATGCCTCTAACGTTGTTCTAGTTTTTAGACTAACCAGGTTTTGCAAGTCGGATGATAAAAGTTGAAGTGAAGAAGCATTCTCATCTTTGAATCTTATAATTGTAACAAGCATTTGACGCTTTTGGAGCAATTATAACCCATCTATTATGCTTTTCATTTTATGCTTTAGGACCACACTAATTTTCATTTGGGTTTAAAAAGAACGCTCAAACGGGACTAAAATTGAACCCTCATTTCATCATTTTTTTTTGGGTTTAAAATTGAACAAGGCAACTTAACATTTCATTTGGCGCATAAAATGAATTCATCTTGGCTTTAGAGGTTAAAATGAATGAGTTCTTTCTTTTCTGTGACACACTTGTAGTGTGTATCCAATCCCCTTGCGATTCGTGTGATCTTGGGTGAAGAGAAATACTCAAAGTGTACTTCATTGTTTGTGTGTACTTATAGTACATATCCTATCCCCTTGCGCTTCATGTGATCTTGGGTGAAGATAAATACTTAAGTACACCTTTATGCTTTATGTCACCCTTAAGAGAGGTCTTACTATGAGACACACCCCGCAACGGGAAACTTATAGGCAAGTTCTTACAAGAACGTTTACCAACGGGCTATATTAAAGGTTGGGAAATCATAAGAAAGTACCTTCTATCCTAGACTGTATAACATACTACACCTATTACCATGCCTTAAGTGGAACAGGAATGGTAGTAAGAGCCTTAAGTGGCAAAGCGGGTGTGTATAGACATTTAGTCTAAACTTAATCAAGACAAGTATTTTTGGTAAAAGAAATTCACTTAAGCAAGATAAATTGACACAATTGAACCCCACATGACCATTTGGACACCGATCTCTCCCATTGAACAACCTAACCTTGAAGGTGTTATCATTCAACCAAACTTTGAAATCATTAATGAAGAACAAACCTATATAATTAGTAGTTTGAGAAGCTTCACTTTTGAAACAAAAGAAACACCCATTCATTGGAGAAATGCAGCAATAATCTTAGATGAAGAAGAGGAACAAGCCGATATTGTGGCTAGAAGGCCCATATTACCACCACCTGTGTGGCAATAAATATCCTCTTTTTGAAAGGGAATGATGAACTTGGAAAGCCTTCCAAGAACCAATATGCACCTTCAACATCTTATGTTTCTTTAAACAAATCATATTTTAATTATCTTGATACAAGCACATACTACTATGTCATAAAGCGGAAATAGACAGTTGAATTCCCATGCATTAACCCTTAGAGGAAAGATGATGTAGTTCTAGATCTAAGAAAATTTTAGCAGCATAACTACATATAAGGTAACATTTTGAGAATGAGAAACATGAAGAACAAAAGAAATATAGACAAAAGAGAAGAAAACACGATATATGTGGGGAAAACCCTTTTGAGTAAAAAACCCACCCTAAAAAGCATCAAACCAATGTATTAATCTACAACAATTTAGTTACAATATATTTCAAGCTCACAGCCATAACATGGAGACTAAATCTTGATCTTCTAGAAGAAATTTGGTAGTGTAATGTCATAAAATTGCACCCCTTGCAATTTCACATACATTCTTGTGCCCACTTTAGTGTCCACTCCCTTAGCATCTTGTGTAATTTCATTTTAGCCCCTGCATTAGCCTTTTTCCCTCTCAGGATGCTTGGGACCCCTCTTCAGCAGCTATCTTCATGTGTCATCTTCTCATCAAACCTTGTGCTTTTCTCATTCGTGTCATTTTATAGTGTGATGTCTTCAGAAACTAGTGCGCCACATAGACATATGCACATCGTGTTAGCATCCTGCGATGTTTCAATGCTCAAATGATCATTATCTTGCATGTTTTCCACTTGTCAGCAAGCTTTGTTGGTGGTAATGGCTTGGGACGCCTTGTAACCACTCAGGAAGATTCTTTTCCCTCTTAAAAATTCATCTATTCAATCCATTTGGTCTCCTAGCTTCTTCTACCCTCTTAAACACTCTCCCATCTTTCTATTTTGCTTGCATAGTTCCATATAGCTTGCTACAGCAGCATTCTCTAAAGCTCTCACAACACCCTTTGCAACACTCTTGGCTCTTGCAACTCTATTGCTCTCTCCATTTAGCTTCCTTAAGCCTTGTAGCTAATATCTCCTTCACTTCATGCTTGAGAGCATCTTGGGATTTCACACATCCCCTATCTATTGCATCCTTACTTCGTGATACAGGTTCTCCTCCTCAAGTGGGGTTTTCTTTTATTACCTCATTTTGTGATATGAGTTCTCCTCCTCGAGCGGGGATTGTTTTTATCACATCGCATTTTCTTACTTCTCTCACTCTATCTTTTGGTTGTTCGTGGAGGTGGGAACACCAAGATAGGGGTTTGACTGAGGCAAACCCCTATATAGCCCCAACACTTTCTCTAGATCTTATGCATACAAGTATTGAATATATTCACATACTAGAGGCTTCATCACTTGTGTGGTTGTGATCATATTCTTTCTTTCTTCTCTTTATCTTTATCTATACTTCACTTTATTTTAGTTCTATTGTATTATGTTATTTTCTTGTACTCTAGAAGTTCTCAGTAATTAGAGTAGAAGTAACCACTTTGTCATTTCCTATGAAATTCTCACTTTCTGGTTCATACGAGATGCCAACGCACTGCACTACCATCTGTATCCTGCACTGACGTCCTTTGGCCGAAAGCTTGTCAATTTGTCTAGAGAATCTCTGTGACCTACTCTTTCTGATTCTAGAACTTTCTCTTTGTTGTTGAGGTAGTTTAGGGCAGTTTTCCCCATGAGGCTCTCTGAATGAAGAGAACTCTTGAGTAGTGAATCCCCCTTCTCTATATTTTGGTGAACCCGACGTGAAGAGGTTATTTTTCAAAAAACTAGGAATTTATTTACCCCTACTTGGCGAGGTCATAACTTTTAACTTAATGCTCGGAATTTAGAAGCGTTTGCACCATTGGAAAGGTCTCCAAGAGAAATTTTTTATTCCCTAAAATACCATGCCTTTGGATATTGAATTTTAGGGACCGATGCAAGTTCCAACCTCAAATTCTGCTTCAAAGACCTCCAAAAATGCAAATTACTAGAACGTAGAAAATACCGAAAAAAAATAGAAAATCTAGATTCTCAGTTTTTCTTAGTTTTGTCACCAAAATGAATTTGATATCTTATTTTATTAGTTCAATATCTAATTTTTTTCAAAATGTTAATGATATTTCATTTCATGCATGTGATGGTAACTTGGCTTTTCTTCTATCACTTGATAACTTTGATCCTTCTCATGAAATTCCTCTTGCTTCAGAGGATATTTTCTTGCAAGAAGATGAAATAATTGATACCTTTCTTAATGTTACTCTACCTTCTATTCATTCCAATGCACTCTCTTTCGGAGATGATGCATTTGTGGATGATGAATATCCCTTTTATTCCAATGCACTCTCTTCTAGAGACATTGCACTAGTGAATGATAAATCTCATCTTTGTTCTAATACACTCTCTTCTAGAGATGATGCATTAGAGAATGATGAACCTCCTTCCACATCTGATCCTCCTTCTATTGATGCAGACAATATGTCTTCAAATAATTTTTCTATTAGTTGTGATGATTTTGTAAATGTAATCTATGTCTTTGTTGCCCCTCAAAGGCTTAAGAGATCGATCATTTACCTAACTACAGCTAGTCCTTCTCCTAAAAGGATTTGTTCTATTGATAGTGCTCCATTTGATAGTGATTCTCCTGACCTTTCTAAGGCTCCCTCTTATAGAGCGGTATCCCATACTTATGAGAATAGTATGAATAAACAACCAAGCCTTCCTCAAGCACCTAAACCTACAACGAAAGCACATAGTGATTATGATCTTTGCGAGAAACTTCAAGTTACTCCGACTAAGATCTTAATGTGGGACTTGCTTCAATCTACTCCAGTTTATCAAGGTATGCTTCAAGAAGTGTTGCAAAAGATCCTCTTGCCTTCTTCTGCTAGGCTAGCAGATGTTGATGAGTTAATAGCTTATATTCTTGCGGATTCGCTGAATATTACATTCTATCCGCAAGAACTCCCTCCTTCGGAAGTACAGAAGCAAGTGGACCCTTTAATGATCATAGTTAACATTAATAATATAGGTATTAGACGTACTATCATTGATGTTGGCTTGATGCTCAATGTATGCAGTGGAAGATGGGGTTAGAAAATCAAATAGAATAAATAAAGTGACAGCCAACACCTCTAAACTATTATCCCACATCCAAACAAGAGAAAACAAAGTAAGCATAAAGAAAATAAAACATTAAATTAAAATACTCCCCATGCTTGAACTTGAATCACTTCTCTTGCTCTCCTATTTCTCCTTTTGCAAATATGCCCTCAGATTTGTAGTGTAACTTGTGCAAATACCTGCAAATGATAAGTAGAAAGTTGGAGAAAAATAGTTGTTAAGCTGAAAATGGAGAAGAAAGGTTGCTTTTATAGACAACCATTCGAATGGACGGTTGAGATTAATCTTCTAGAAAGATTCCAAGATCAATGGATGGGAATTCATGAGAGGGATGTTACGAAATGGATGGTTGAGATTAAGTCTCAGAAAAGATGCCAAGATCAATAGTCTAGAATTGATGCACCAAAAATATGTCATGCATGGAAAATCTATGACGCTGACAGCTATGACGCCTGACAGCTATGACAGACATGCAAGACATGCAGGCTATGATAGAAATGAATGTTATGACAGGGGATTATGACAGGGCATCTTTGAATAATGGTGCATAAATAATTTATTTTAAATTATTTATTCAAAATGGAGGAAATGGACAAGTGGAAAATAAATAATTTATTCAAATTATTTATTTGAAAATAGAGGAAATGGACAAGTGGAAAATAAATTATTTATTCAAATTATTTATTTGAAAATAAAGGAAATGGACAAGTGGAAAATAAATTAATTATTCAAATTATTTATTTGGAGAAAATGAAAGAGGAATATTTAATTAAATTTATTAATTTAATTAAATGGAGAGATGGAAATTAGACCTTAAATAATTAATTTAGATTAACTATTTAATTAGGAGAGGTGGCATGGGATAGTTAAATGGTTTTAATAATTATTTAACTATGGAAGAATTAAAGGACCATGAATAGATAAATAATTAATGGTAATTATTTAACTATAGATGAAAGATGACAAAATAATTAAATAAATAATAATTTATTTAACTATTGAAGAAGAGGAAGAAATTAGTGACGCAATTAGTTTATTTAATCGGTCGGGATAGAGGGGAGGATGGCGTTTGTGTGCTCTGCAAGCCGAGCTAGGGCGATCGTGCCCTAGCTCGTTCTCTGTGTGTTGCTCGCTTTTGCGTTGTGGGGGGGGTTTTTGAAGCTTTCGGGGCTGTGGTGGTGGGGTTTTTTTCTTTTCTGGAGGCCTTCTTGCTACTGTTTGGGTGGCTTGTGGGTGGAAGGGTTTTGATCCTGCCCTTGGGGTCTTTTCTTTTTTCCATTTCTTGCTAAAGTGTCCTGGGGGTTTGCATGCCTGCTGGGGATCTTGTTTTTTGCTATGCCGGGTGGGGAAACATCTGGGGTTAGCCCCAAATTGGATTTCCGTTCAGCATTTGGTTCGAAGCCTTCGGCGCATGGAGTGAATGTTTTTGATAATACGCTGTTTTCTTCAGAGATGGAGATGAATGATCTAGGATCGGTTAATGGTTCCCGAATTACGAAGATTAATGGGTGTTTGGAAAGATGCAAAGAGCGACCGAAGCTGATTATCCCGATGGAAATGCTTGCAGATGATATTGAATACTATTCAAGGCACTCTTTTTATTGCAAGTTCATGGGTTTGAGAGTCTCGCTGCATTTTTTGGAATCCTTGGCTCAACGGACTTGGATGCCGGAGGGGGAGATGGAGATTAGGCTCCTTGCGAACAACTTTTTTATGGTCTCTTTTGATTGCATGGCAGATCGGAATAAGGTCTTCGAGGGTGGCCCCTATTTTTATAACCAGGTGGGTTTGTTTATCAAGCCATGGCATGCTGGCTTCAACCCGACTGAGGCAATACCGAGTCGGATTCCAGTTTGGGTTCGGTTGCCGTGGTTTCCAGTTGAGTGTTGGCGGGATGACGTGTTGCATTTGGTGGCTTCAATGCTCGGTAAACCTATTGGGTCTTCACAACAGACGCAGTACAAAAAGGTAATGACTTTTGCTCGTATCTGTGTAGAAATTGATTTAAGCAAGCCACTACCAGATTCTGTTGAAGTGAGTGCTGGATCATATACTTGGGTTCAACAACTAGATTACGAAACCCTACCTTTTCGGTGTCGTCTTTGTCATGAATATGGTCACTTGCAGCGTAGGTGCCCTAGGGCTAAGCCTGTGGGGCCCCAACCTTCTCAGCCTTCTCGTAATCCTCCTAGGACTGATAATGGTAAGGAGCCTATTCCGGGTGATGGTAATGGAGATGATGGTTTTGTCCCTGTTAAGGCTCGCAATAGGAATCGGGGCCAGAAGCGGACCTTGAGGGAGAGGCAGGATGATGAAACTTTTAATAGGTTTGAGGTGCTGGATGATCTCAGCCAGGAGGAAGTGAATCCGGGGTTGCTGAACTTGGATCAGGGAACTTTGGGTACAGGACAGGATGGGCCACCATTGGAGGCCATGCAGGATGTGCAGGAGATTGGGGTTGGGCAAATGGATACAGATCAACAATTGATTGTCCAGACTGAACAAGAATCTTCTATTGGAGCTTCGAAGAGTGGTGGAGGTGGCTCCCCATTGCCCCTGAAAGGTGGCAAGGATGTGGGGAAGAGCTCTTTGGCCTCCTCTCGTTTAGGTATTCAGCAAAATGAACTGAAGAAAGGGGTTGGTGACAGGACTTCCAAGCTGGGAAGGAAAAAGGATATGGAGAAGATTAAATTAACTGGGGAAACTTTGGTGGAGTCAGGGTCAGTCAAGACTCTTGATTCACATTTTTCATGCCCCCAGAAATGATTGTTCTCTCATGGAATGTAAGGGGCTTGAACAGTGGCCCTCGACAAAAAGCTGTTCGTGATTTGGTTAGGAATCATTCTCCGGATGTTCTTTTTCTTCAGGAGACTAAATTATCTGTAGATAATATGTTGGCCATGGCTCCTAAGCTGTGGAAATATGGTGAATGCCAGTGTGTGGGGGCTCTTGGTGCTTCTGGAGGGGTGGCTTGCTTTTGGAACCCTCGGAAGATTTTCCCCCTATGGTGGATGTCCTCTAGATCCTCTATATCCCTTGTCGCCTCTTGGTATGAGACTGGTGAGTGTATTCTCCTCTCTAATGTGTATGCTCCTGTTGAGTTTCTGGGTAAACAACTTCTATGGTCCCATCTTCGTTTTGTTCGTAGCTTAGCTCCTTACCATCCGTGGGTTATGGCTGGCGATTTTAATGCTATTGTGGAATTGTCTGAGAAAAGAGGTGGAATTCCTAGGTTGGAGCCTTCTGCTCTGTTATTCAGAGATAGCATTTCTGAATTAAATCTTATTGATGTTCTACCTAGTAATGGTCGCTTCACTTGGAATAATAGGAGAATTGGTGAGAGTTGTGTTGCTGAGAGGCTAGATCGTTTCTTGGTTTCCTGTTATTGGGTTGGAAACTTATGGTCCACTCGATCTGAAATTCTTGATTGGAGAGGTTCTGATCATTGGCCTATTAAGCTTAGTATTATCTCTGCACGGGGGCCTCGGTCTCCCTCATTCAAGTTCCAGCTTATGTGGTTACGGGATCCCACTCTTCATGATTATGTGGCTGAGTGGTGGCGGATTGGTAGACCAACTTTTGGTACGGCAATGTACACATTCTCCAAGCTTCTTCAGTTTGTCAAATATCAGCTTAAAAGGTGGAATCGGCGATGTTTTGGTAATATCTTTCATGCTAAGGTTGCCGCACAGGAGGAGTTGAATAATATTACGCGGTTGATTCGTGAGAATGGGGCCTCTGAGGATCTTCTAAGGGAGGAGGCTAAGACTTTGAAAGTGGTTGAGGAATTTGAATTGCGGGAAGAAATCTATTGGAAGCAAAAGGCCCGGGTTGAATGGTTACAGGAAGGTGATAAAAACACCGCCTTCTTCTTCAATTCTGTGAAGGATAGGAGGCATGGTAATTCCATTCCTTTTCTGGTGAATGATAGGGGTGAACGTCTTGCCTCGTTTCAAGAAATCTCTGCTGAGGCATCTCAGTATTTTGCTACTTTATTTAGGGAGGATTCACAAGGGGGCTCTGTTGAGGAAGCACAGGTTCTTTCTTGTATTCCTCAGTTGGTCTCCAGGGAGGCGAATGAGTATTTGATGAAAGATATCTCTCTTGATGAGCTGGAGGGGATTGTGTTTCAGATGAAGAAGGGTAAAGCTCCTGGTCCCGATGGTTTCCCGATTGAATTTTTTCAGGAATTCTGGGATATCATAAAGTTGGATCTTCTGGCTGTTGTCCTTGAGTCCCAAAGGAATAAACAGATGCTTCGTGCTCTGAACTCCACCTTCCTTGCTCTCATACCCAAGTGTGAAGGGGCTGATAGGTTATCTCAGTTCCGGCCTATCTCTCTTTGCAATGTGGCTTATAAAATCATCTCAAAGTTATTGGCTGAGAGACTGAAGAAGTGGCTTAAAGTGTTGATTTCGGAGGAACAGAGTGGATTTGTGGCAGGTCGGCAGATTCTTGATGGGGTTGTCATTGCTACGGAGACCATCCACTCCATGGACAACTCCCATGAGAAGGCTATGTTCATTAAGCTGGATATGGCTAAGGCTTATGACAGGGTTAGATGGTCTTTTTTGCAGAAGATCCTTGTTGCTTTTGGTTTTGGTGAGGAGTGGATCCAATGGGTCATGAGCTGTGTCACATCTGTTTCCTTCTCAGTTTTGATAAATGGAGATCATTCTGAACTTTTTGGTGCCTCTAGGGGTTTGCGCCAAGGGGATCCTCTTTCTCCGTATCTTTTTCTGCTTCTTGTGGAAGGCCTTGGTCGTTTGTTGAAAAGAAGGGTGGAGCTTGGCATCATTCAAGGTTGGCGATGGGGTGGAGACTTGCCTCCGCAATCTCATTTGCAGTTTGTTGATGATACTGCCCTGATGGGGATGGCTACTGTTAGGGAAGCTACTAACTTGAGGCAGGTGTTGGACATATATCTTGTTGCTTCAGGACAATTGATTAATGAGGAGAAGTCTTCCATATTCTTCTTCAACACGCCGAGCCCCATACAGAGAAGAATTGCTAATATCTTAAGGTTTCAGATAGGGGTTCTCCCTTTGACTTATCTGGGTTTCCCAATTTCTGTTCGCCATCTTCCCAAGGGTTCTTGGCAGAATATTATTGATAAGCTCCGTGCAAAAGTTAATCATTGGACCCACAGATGGTTGTCTTTTGCGGGGCGGGTTCAGCTTCTCAAGTCGGTGGTGCAGGCTCTCCCTACCTACAGATGTATGCTTCAGGTGGCTCCGATGGGTTTTCTGAGGGAGTTGGATTCTCTTGAAAGGCAGTTCTTATGGGCGGGAAGTTTGGCTTCTTCCAAGTGGAGCCTGGTTAGGTGGGATGTTGTGTGCAGCCCAAAGCAATTTGGTGGTCTTGGTCTTCGACAGTCTGCGTTATCTGGAGTGGCTGTGGCTGCTAAGCTATTTTGGAGATGGTGTGTGGAACAGGATCAGCCGTGGGCCAGGATATTATCTCATAAGTATTTCCCGGGGATTCCACGGCAGGATCTTCCTCGTTACCCTCTTGAGGGGAAAGGTTCAGTGATTTGGAATACTCTTCAGAAGGGTGCAAAGCTTATTAAGGAAGGTTTATTTTGGATCTGTAGACGAGGAACTGAGGCTCTCTTCTGGTCGGATTCTTGGGATGGATTCCCTCCACTTACTTCTCAGTTCCCCAATCTACTTCCTTTGTGCCAAAGATTTCTCGAGGCTGGCTGGGCTAGGGTGAGTGACTTCAAGTCTGTTGCTTCTTTTGGTCAGTTGGAGGTAGCTCATTGGAAGGATCCCGCAGAGTGGTCAGATTTGGGACTTGCGGAAGAAAGTGCTGAGCTTCACAAGATTTTTCTTAGTAGGAGTTGTAGTTCTCTTCTGGAAGAAGATATTCTTGCTTGGACCCATAATCCTAAGGGGGTTTACTCTGTTGCTTCTGGTTATCAGGTGTTATTGGCTCAGAAGCTAACTGGGGCAGAGGTTCATTGGTGGAAAAGGGTGTGGAATAAACTCTTGTGGCCTAAATGCAACTGCTTTGTTTGGACTTTGGCTTGGAATAGGTGCTTGACCTGGGATAACATTCGTAAACGGGGATTTCAAGGACCTTCAATTTGTGTTTTGTGTGGGGGAGCGGAAGAGGATTCTTCACATTTGTTCTTTCGGTGCCCCTTTGTTGTGCAACTTTGGCATTGGTGGTGGGAGGTGTGGAAGCTTCCCTGTATTCATGCGTGCTCTTTGGTTGAATTCTGGGATAGTATGGGAAGACCTCCTTCTATGGCTTCCTTTTTGCAGGAAGTTTGGTTCGTGGGCCCTACCTTTCTGCTTTGGCAGATTTGGTTGGAGCGGAACCGCAGAATTTTTCGTGATCAGAAGTTGGTGGGTCGGCAAGTTTGGATGCGTATGCTTGGAATGGTGCAGGAGTCTGTTTTAGCTAAATGTGATGTGGTTTTCCCCTTGGAGAGAGGTGATGCTGAGTTGGTGGCCAGACTAGGTCTTCAAGAAATTCATTCATCTTTTGTCAGTTCTAGGAACTGTAGGCATGGGAAAAAGAGGGTCCAACGGGTTGGAAGGTGGTTACCTCCTCCCAATGGATTTTTAAAGATCAATACTGATGGTTCTTCTAGGGGAAATCCTGGGCCTGCTGGAATTGGTGGGGTTGGCAGGGACTCAGCTGGTTCGGTGATTTTTCTATTCTCTATACATGAGGGGGTGAAGACTGTTAACTTCATGGAGGGTCTAGCAATTCTTCATGCTATGGAGAGGGCCCTTGCTTTGGGATGGAGAAAGGTTATATGTGAAGCTGATTCACAGATTTTGATTAATCTCTTGAATGAGCGAAAGATATCTGATATAAATTGGCAGTTGGCTTCGGTGGTTCAACGGATTCTTCAAGTTAGTTCTCGGATGGAGGAGGCATCCTTTGTTCACATCCCAAGGGAGTGGAATCGTGCTGCTGACTGCTTGGCCAAATGGGCCTCTGAGCAAGATAGTGGTTGGAAGGTTGAGGATTGGGATCAAGTTAACCCTGAGCTGCATCTGGATTTAGACCGGTTCTTGGAAGAGGATAGGAGGATACATGGGGATAGTTGATTTTATTTTATGTTGTGGGGTTTGCACCTTGTTTTCTGGAACTGGGTCCCGTGGTTATTATTGTAATGCTCTTTTCTGATTTCTAATAAAGTTTTTACCCCTTTGTTTTCAAAAAAAATCGGTCGGGATAGAATAAATATTAGAAAGTGAATTAATTAAATAATTATTAAAAATTATTTAATTAATAGAGGAATATAATCAAACATAATTGAATAACTAAAATTATTCAATTATCGAAGGATGAGGATGAAGAAAAATGATGCTCAAAGGCTTAGGACATTTTCTAACCCCATCTTACATTTGGTGAACCTGACGTGAACCTGACATTTGTTTTCTTGCATTTGGTGAACCCGACATTTGTTTTCTTGCAGAGAAATTGATTTGTTTGTTTTTGTTGTTTTGCATATTACAGCCAAGAATTTATGCGAAATCCCGTCATCTTCTTTGGAGCACAAAAAAATGGGCGCATGGAATCTTTAAAAATGATTATCTGGGTTTTGTAGGCCTCGTTCTTAGCTTTCCGAAACTTTAAACGGTTTGAAATTTTGTTAAGTTTTGAGAAAGTTATTGCTGTTTTAATTTTTTGTTGTCATTAAACTTTTCTTTTGAATTACTAATCTCTTGTTTTTAGCATGTGGCATAGCTTGGAGGGAGTCTAAAAATTGTTTCTATAGAAACAAAAATTGAGTTTTTTTTCATTTCTTTAGGCATAATAAATTTTGTTTGTTTTCAACAACAAATTGCATTTACACTCATGAGGATAAAATGAACTACAATTTGCATGTCACTCATTTGGTCTTAAAATGAACAACAAATTGCATTTACACTCATGAGGATAAAATGAACCACAATTTGCATGTCACTCATTTGGTCTTAAAATGAACAACAAATTGCATTTACACTCATGAGGATAAAATGAACCACAATTTGCATGTCACTCATTTGGTCTTAAAATGAACAACAAATTGCATATTTCATTCATGGGGCTTAAAACGAACAAAAAATCTGCATGAATCACTCATTGGGCCTAAAATTTACAATTACAACTTGCATTTTCATGTCATTGGGCTAAAATGAACACAAACATGCATTGAAAATCATATGGTTAAAATGAACTTGCATTCCTATGACATGAGTTTAAAATGAACTTTGTTTTTCATATTTTAAATTAAACTTTTAAAAAGAACAAAGTGTCTTGTGTGTCCTCTTCACATTATCATTTGGTAATTAAAATTTACAAGTGTCTTCAAATTTTGTCACCTTGATGCAATAATTGAAGTATCCTCTCCCCTTGCGCATTCATGTGATCCTGGGTGTAAGAGAAATGGTTATTGCCTCTAGAACTTGGGTCTGCCTTAGTGGGAAAAAGTACTCACCCCAAGGTGACTCAGACCGGCAATTGAACTTTTTGGCCAAACTACCCCTGACCGGTATATAAATGTGAATCCTAAGGGAAAACCTAGGGTTACGAGTGCAGATGTGTCATACGAACCAAGTAGTACTCCTCAAAACCCTATTGAGCTTAACCTCTTCAGGCTGGAGTGCCTCCTAAATGGAGCTTAATCTTGTGCCCCATGTATGGCCACTCGAACGGGGGTCCCAAATTAAACACCTTTGTGTAGTAGCCAAAAACCTTCTATTTGCTAGCGCAGCATCGGTCGGTGTGAAGGCATCCACATCTACACAGTCTGTAGTAGAGGTGATCAATCTGCCATGGGAGTTTCATGGGGGTTGGAAGCTTGGTTGGCCTGAGAAGAGAGTGCACTGTAAGGGGGAGCTCATGTAGCCAAGCTTCTGGATTCACACGCTACTGATATGCGGTTGGAGAAACCCACATGGAATCTAGTGAATATTGTCCTGGCCTAACCATAGGATTGTGCTTGTCTCATGTGTGTTTGCATACACCAAAATATTGTGCTTGTCAAGTGCTTGTTGGATTTTCAAACAATATACACAACATTCACAAATCTAGACACAAAACATCAGACAACTCAGACTTTTCAATAAAACATCAAAACAACAGTCTCAGCCTACTATCAAACATCTTCTTCTAGAAGTCTTATGTCAAAACCAAATCATGAAATTGCTCAAATCTCTCATTCCTTGTGCATTTTAGCTTGCATCTTACCATAGGGCCATCTTTGCAAATATTTAGCTTCATCCTTAGGATTCACCATTTGCATTTTTAGTCATAAACCATAAAATTAGGTCCTCATCTCATTTTGCATATTTTGGATTAGGACAACCTTACCTCACTTTGCAAAATCTTGACTTTCAAAATTAGGTTATCATTGGACTTAGACATCATTATCTCCTTTAGTCATTATCCTTTTGTGAGCTCCTTCCCACTCAAAAGTCTAGTTAGGAAGACTCACTTGTCATTTTGTCCTTGTCATTTAATCCTTCAAACAAGTCCTTTGATATTCCAAAATTGAGACATAGATCAAGCATAGGGTGGTTAGGAAACCCTCGTCCAAATCATTTTAGAACTTTACATTTGCATACCTTAGACATTCAAATCATTTTAGTCCTCACCTTGCATATCGTTAAAATCCAAAATATTGTCATCATAGTCCTCATTTGGCATCTAGACTTTGCATTAATCATTTCCTTAACCAACATTTTCACATTAGTCCTCATTTTGCACCTTGACCTTACAATTTTCGTAGTCCACATTGTCATTTTCCTAATCAACATTGTCATCCAAGTCAACATCGTCATCCTAGTCACCTTGGCTTTAGGCATACTTGCACTATCATCTCTTTGCATTGTCATCCTTATCACACAAGAAGACAAAAAAATATAGACTAGTGTCATACTTTCATTGTCATCATCTTCATTTGAGCAATTTCCTTAATGGTGGAAACAAGACTTCAAAGAAAGAAAATACAAATGGTAAACTTTGAACAAGACTTTGACAACAACACCAAGACCAACACCAATCCCAACATTGATAATAACACTTATGACACAAACCAACACTGGACCTTTTCCAACCCATTTCACAACATGAACACACAATCTTCCATGAGCATGCCATCTTCATCACAAAACCTTTTTGAATCATTCATATAAAGAGACCAAAATGGACAAGTCTATGCTAAAGACTTGGAAGCTACAGCGCAAAATCC
The DNA here is from genome assembly GCA_007258455.2 of Sequoia sempervirens. NCBI lineage: Eukaryota > Viridiplantae > Streptophyta > Pinopsida > Cupressales > Cupressaceae > Sequoia > Sequoia sempervirens. Next base: position 175,822,025 of record VDFB02026320.1, read on the forward strand.
CAATATAGCTTCCTTTGTGGAAAACTTAGTCCTACATGACCCTCAAAGGTATCTAGCCATGCTCTTGGACCAAGGGGTTAAACTATCACATGGCTTTAAATTTAAAACTTTGAGACCAACATCACCTACGTACCCTTCCTACCAACAACCCATGAGTCCAAGTCCTCCATCCATCAACCCTCACTATCAAGAATCACTTAACGAAAATCCTACCATTAATCTCCAACACATGTCCAGTTATTACACTTATCCTAACTTTGACAAGGGAAACCAACTGTCCACTAGTCCATTACGAGTCTCCACATCATATTCTAGTCCTTAACCTACCAATCCCATCCAAGTTTACATGCCTTATCAACCATCTACCAACTCATGTCAAGTCTCTACATCATACCTTATTAATCCAGTCCAAGTCTCCATGTGCTATCCTAGTCCTTCATCCATGAATCCTTTTCAAGTCACTCCCTCACAAGCTGCATTTCGTCATGAAAATTTTATCATTGTCCAAAGTCAAATCCCATTGCCTAGACTTGAGGATACATGTCAAAATGAAAGCCCAAAGCATGACATTATAACGTCACCTTCATGTCAGGATCAAGGTAGTCCATCCCATGAACCTATCTTAAAGTCTATTCAAGAAGTCATTCAAGACAATCATGACATCCAAAATATACCTACCATTGACCAAGAAGTCCAAATCCATGACAACCCCATTTTTGACCAAGACCCTATCATTGACCAAGAAATCCAAAACGATCCACTCCTTGACCTTTACGCCATTTATGATCAAACACTTGATGATCCTATTCAAGCCCCCACTATTGACACTTTCCAAGATGAGACACTTGCCTCCATGACACACATAGATGATATTCCTCAAGAACAAGAGTCTTCCATTATGGACATATTTGCAAATGATCGAGCTATAGTTGACTTCATTGGACTCCATGACATTGACCATAATGATGGCTTCGACATTGACTTGGAAGCACCAATAGAATCATCTAAACCTAACATGTCAAAAGATCAAACTAAAGATATCAGTCAGAAATATGGCCAACATGACAATGAAGCTAAGACACTTTATCAGCTAGGGTCATCTATCTTTGTCAGAGCAGGCTTTCTTGTAGACGAAAATATTCCAAGTGATAGTGTCTACATACATTATGATGGGTTAGCATCTTTCTTTCAAAACAATAAATACCCCATCGCAAATATAATCTGTCAGAACATGCATTATCAAGGCAGAGGACTAGGCATACATGAGCAAGGCATTCAAGAACCAATACAACTTCAGACAAATCACAGAAATCAAGGTCTTGGCTATTCTTTAGTTAGTGAATCAAATGATGTCAATGGAACCTCCTCGATACTAGGGGCAACCTTGTCAGATACAAACTTCAAAATGGAGTCCATGAGAAATCCTTGTCATAAGATTGTTGCCAACACCTCGTCCACCCACACCATAGACCATCATTCTCAACATATTAAACCTTCCCTTTGGAACCAACAAAAAGAAAAGTCTTAAAAAGTCAAAAATCAAATGTCAAAGGCCATCGAATTAGACAAAAAGACAAGTGGACAAATGAAATTAAAATGGATCCCAAAGAAAAGTGGATCAAGCAAAGAAAATATGTCAAAAGAAAAAGTTAATCAAAATGTGGAGCCACAAGACAAGAGGACTCCCATATATAACACATGTCCACTTCCTTCAAAATGGTCATCAAGCAAGGCATCTAAAGGTGTTGGTTCCAAATTGCATCCCTCCAAAATCCATCATCCATCATACCAAGTTTGGAAAATAAAAAGTGATTCATCCAAACATCCAAAAAATCCATCCATGTCTACCATCATCCGCCATAATCCTACATCTCGCCTAAAGTCCAAAAATCCCATGTCACAAATCCATCGCATTTTGGCAGCAACTCTTTATCATAAGGACTCTCATGGCACTCTATCGTGATGTGCGTATTCTGATAAGGCCAATTCTAGTATCGAAAAGGACCATGATGACATCAATCAGTTGTATGTAAGTGCTAGGATCCTGACAAGGTAGCTACTTTAGAAAGGATATTATTGGCACATCATGGCACCAGTCTCTACATCGACACTGTCAGTGGATTTAGAGCAGTCGGTGGTCATCTAAAGCATCTAGGCTATCCAAAAACAAAAAAAGCAAAAAAAATTGAAAAATCAAAAAATCATCACCTTGATGAAAACTTGGCAAATAGGCGTCTTGGTGACACCAAAAAAATAAAAAAAAAGTGAAGAAAATAGTAAAGAGAAAATTTTCATCCAATGGTGAAAACCTAGCAAACAGGTGCCCTGAATAAGTACCATGATGAAAACCTAGCAAACAGGTGTCATGTGTAAAATAAATCATCTATGTGGACTTTTACACTTGGGGGCAAGTCGTCTCATCTCCTATGCCTTCCTCTTAACATTGGCATCCATCCATTTCATCCATATCATTTCCATCCATTTTCCCACCTACCTTGTTCTTGACATAGAATTGGCACACATACATCATGCTTTGGGGAAAAATCTCGACATGTCAATCCTTTGGTCACAAACTATGCATGCAACATCATGTCATTGTCATCATTTCCATCATTATCCCTATATGACATAGTCCTATAAAATCATATGACAATTCTCTTAGTCTCATGTCTCATTTCCTTTACCAAGGCCACCTCTCATCCTTTCATGTTTGTCACCTATCTTGGCTTTCCCTTGTCAAATGGTTTAAGGATACTCCATCATCCCATCTAGTCCTAACCAAGTCATTCTAAATGCAATGAGCACATTATCCAAAACTTTACTAGCCTTTGTTCCTGCCCCAGCTGCAGACCTCGATATTTTCGTCACATGATCATCATCCTCATGTTGTTTTAGGATGCGTCCTTCCCACATCAAACAACGTTGTCATCACCTATCAATTGGTATTTAGCTTGACTAGGGGCATAATCATGTTTTTCCTTGGATTCTCATATGTAGGCATCAGTCACATGCATTTGTAATGATCCTCTTAAACCATTCAAAAGACCTAAAAATTAGAAAATGTCTTGAAAAAATACCTAAAAATTAGAAAATGTCCTAAAAAAAGACCTAAAATCAGAAAATGTCCTGAAAAAAGACCTAAAAACTAGAAAATGTCCTGAAAAAAGACCTAAAAATCAAAAAAAGTCCTAAAAAAGACCTAAAAACTAGAAAATGTCCTAAAAAAGACTTAAAAATCAGAAAATGTCCTAAAAAAAGACCTAAAAATCAGAAAATGTCCTGAAAAAAGACCTAAAAATCAGAAAATGTCCTAAAAAAAGACCTAAAAATTAGAAAATGTCCTAAAAAAAGACCTAAAAATTAGAAAATGTCCTGAAAAAAGACTTAAAAATCAAAAAATTCCTGAAAAAAGACTTAAAAATCAAAAAAATTCCTGAAAAAGGACCTAAAAATCAAAAAACGTCCTAAAGAAAACACAAAACTTCCAAAACAGAGTCATGTCAGTCAACACAGCCACGTCAATTCAAGTCTTGATTAGTCTTTTTCATTGTCAAACTATGTTGTCTCTGCGCATTTGCTACGTAGACAAGGCTCATCTTCGAGCCCCCGAGACATTAGGTCAGTCCTATTAGGTTTGTCAAAATAAATCATGACTCAATCTTTCATCAACAAGACAAAGTCTTTGGTCGTGTCAAACTACGAGGTCTCTGAGTGCATGATGTAGGCAAGGCCATCTTTCGATGGGCCCCCGAGGCCGCACTAGGTTAGTCCATTAGGATTCATTGCACAATTTTCGCACACACATGAAATAGTCTTTAAATTTGAACGAACAATCTACCCAAGTGAACTTCGACAATCTGTCAATGAAACATGACAATCATCTTGGCATATCAAAATCAGTCAATCTCAGTCAAACTTAGTCAAACTAGTCAAATCTTGCTTACTCTTCAGATGTGTCCTTCTGAAGGGTAGCCCATCATTTAATCATTCCCTAGGATGTGTCCTTCCTAGGCATCATCATCGTCATCTGACATTTTGAGCAATCATCTTGACATTTAAGAGCCACTCCTCTTGACATCAATATTCTATTAGATGTGTCCTTCTGAAGAACAACCCCCATCATTTATGCCTTAGGATGTGTCCTTCCTAGGCATCGTCACTATCACCTGGAATTTTGAGGGATCCTCTCGACTTTTGGGGGTTTCTCCTCTTGACATCAACATTATTCAAGATGTGTCCTTCCTGAATTTGGAAATCTTCGACACTCGTCATCTTGGCATCGTCAAAACCTTGACACTCTGGCATCTCGACATCAAACCAAACATCTTGACATTAAAACACTTGGAAAACACTTGGCACTTTTCTGTTGATTTTTCATCATGTTACTAGTTTTTCAACGAGATCTCGACAACAGGATTTAGAGAAGCAGCGACGTATCATGCGGTTTGTTTTGTCTTTTGACACTCATGTTACTAGTTTCTCAGTGATGTCCTGACTCTGGGATTTAGAAAAGCAGCGATGTATCATGATGATGGTTTTGGCTTTATTTTGTCCTTTTTGGTAATCATGTTGCTAGTTTCTCGAGGATGTCCTGGAAATAGAATTTAGAGAAGCAACAATGTTTCATGATTTGTCTTTCTTGTCTTTTTCTGCTTGTGGTTGGTTATGGCAAAAAAATTGGGGCAAATGTGCCTTTTTGTATGAGTCATGATCATCCTTGTCTGCAACTACTTATCTCATGTGATGGTACAACCTTGCACACCTTGGTCTACGTCATATCATGGTGTTTGTTGGCCATTACAATAATCTGCCCAATGATGATAAATATAAAAATGTAAGTATGAAAGTTGGTTCCCCTATCTTTTTTTTTCATCTAGCTTTCCATCTTCATCCTCCCTTCTCTTCCACGCTAATATTCATCCCCTTCCAAGCTACCATTTCTTCTGTCTTTCATCCTCTAGTCTTCTCATCAATTTTGAGAGCACACCCATGTTCTTGGAACCTGTCTGTCCTCTCGAGGGGGCATACCGTAACCCTCCTCGTCATTCTTTATCATCTCATTTTTCACTAGGGCATGACTTTGACTTATTTTTCTTTGTCAGAATGCGACACGTTGCATTATGACAAAGAGGGGCAAAATGTAGACACATAAAAAATGTACTAAGCCTTCAAGCGTCATTTTTCTTCATCCTCGTCCTTC
>VDFB02026320.1:175827324-175901237 GCA_007258455.2 Sequoia sempervirens
TTTTATCTAAAGAAAAACATTAATCATTATTCGCGAAGGTTGATGAGTCTTTTAATAAATGAAGTTGCATTTTATAACTATTTTTTATATAATATGACAGATCTTATAATAATAAAAAATTAAAAAATTGGTCTTCTAATCTATATTCATTATTAAAGTCTAGAAATAAATAAAAAACAATATACCATGAGACGGGTGCATTTTTTAATAGGTAATAGGCGTAGAAGACGTATCGGCACAAATTAATCGTAGTAAGCTATTTCCAGGACGTCGACATAAAGTGAAACAAATATTTTGTGAGTTTGAGTATCTCGACACTATTTTGCTCTTTCCCACGGCACTCATGAAATCCAACTCATAAACAAATATTTGATTAGACGTCTCCGCTCTCATGATTTGGAAGCCTACCAATTTCTCTTTAGTGAAAGGCTTCACGGGAATTTGCTTTTTGTCGGCAAAATATTTTAATCTATTCATTGACGAAAAGCATTGGAATTCATCGAGATTTGATTGTGCCATGCTGTTTCAAAAGCACTTTTACTAACTGAATGATTGTTGGCTGTTGCTTTCTAAATTTTTGTATGATTTGTTCGTACTCCAAGCTTCTACCCATTGGTTTATATTTGATGGCTGACCCTACCTGTCAAGCAAAATGGTTATCCATATAAAGTTGCACCGGCGAAGGTAAACCATAATTAAAAGAAGGAAATGTTATAGAATATCATGATACATTCAAAATTGACTTTTTAAAAGTGAAATTGTATAGTTATGTTGTGATTTTTATGTAATGGCAAACAAATGAATAATTTGTTTTTAATTGAGAGTGGGCATACAATGAGTATCATATGTTTCTATTTATATTTTTTTTAGGGATCAATCTTCATTTTTAGTTTTACTTATTTTTTATTTCGAGTTAGATCTATAGTCGTAAAAGTGATCTCAATCACTTCGATATTCATGAAAATGACCTCTTTCCTTTTAAAAATTCAAGTTCTAGTTTATTGTTGACTTGAGCTATCCTTATGACCATTGTGTTGACTCAAGGCGAGAAACACTTTGATTGTTACTTAGTGTTGTATTTAAATGTGGTATCACTAGATCATCTCCTAGACACATTCTAGAGCTATCATTATAACTAACACACATTATTAGGGGCATTTATCAAAGCATTTACACTACACACATTTAGGTCATCTTGCATTTTTAAGAGTGTTTTTCTCAATCTTTTTTTATCTAGTTGCTGACTCAATATCTTTACAAAGTTTTATAAAAGGGAAACAATTATCCCTATCATGTGCAAACTAGAAAACACAAAAACAATGGGAATAGTTTGAGAACATCAAAGGCAAACTAAAACCAACATTCTAAAAATTAGCAAAGATTGAATTTGTAGGCGTGTCTATGTGTCAAGTTAGATCCACATTTTTGGGATTGAATTTGTAATTGTGGAAGTGATCTAGAGCAATGAACATATCATTCATCAATTCAAAAGCATTTGTCTAACCATAATTGATATTCCTATATTAATGATAAATTAGTATTTGACATCTATCATAATATTCCAAATAAATACATTTAATGGTTTATTCATTTTTCAAAACATTTATTTATTTTAGCACATTTAATTCATTTACACTCCTAATAATACTAATAGATAGACTAGATTCTGAATATTAATGTTATTTATTTACTCTAGAATTATGTAAAATGGATTTTATTCTCCCTCTTAGCTTAGAGAAGAGGATTGCTTATTTTTTCTTTTTATTTTATTTATACTAAGAATGTATAATATAGTCATCACTACTAACTGGTTATTATTTTTTTATTACATATAATTTTCCAATATAGTTTCAAAAATCTCATCTATTCACAATAACAAAATTTGTGATAAGCTATTTCAAATTTTAAACAAGAAATTATGAGTAGAGGTCACACAAGAAGTATAAAATGAAATAGGAAGGGTCAGAGAGAACATGCTTATTTTGTTGGAGAATTCCAAGATCATAATGTGCGAATTGATAACCTTTCATAGGTGAAACAATGAACACAATAAGATATCTAACATACAAATGAAGAGTGTGTAACATAAAATGATAAGCCTTGCTTATATAGGCTAGAATGAGGAGGTGAGAAGGTAGGAGACAATGACTGACTACCCCTCCAAAGGTGCAACACTTGTGAACTCACTTGACAAGTGTGTGAGCAAGTGACAAGTATGCATGCAATAGCTGTATCAAGTGATGAAGACACATGTCTCAACCATATGAAGTGAGACAAAAGTATGAAATAGCCTAAGTAAACTTAAGCTAAGTGTGAATAGGTCAATCCTAGAAAGGTGATTAACTAACTAATTTGATAATGACTCTATTTACACTAACATGTTTAAGTGGTTATAGAAGGCTAAAGATGTTTGAAAATCTATTTGGAGGAGGTCCTAGAAGATTGTGATAGATTGTAGGAGCTAATGTTGGATGATAATCTCGAGTCCTAATCTATGCACCTATGTCTTGAGATCCCATGATCTTATCCTTTAGGGGCACTAGCATCCCCTATGGGGTATCGATGTCATTTGTGAATGATTATTCCAAACAACTTTTTTTTATTAGAAAATTGGGTACCCTGGGGATGTTTCTAAGATTTGCTTCAATCAAATACCAATGTTGTTCAATAGTTGATTTTTGGAAGCTTGGGGTGTGTAAACTAGGTGGTAGTGTGTGCAATAAGAAGTTCTAATAGACAATGTTGTAAATCTTAGTTATCCATCAAGGCTATGTGCTTTGGTGTACCAATGCTCCTTCATATGCCCTCGATTATTGGATCAATTTTCTTAAAAGATATATTTTACAAATATTTGATGCATTCCTTACCTATTTCTAATCATTGGGGACAAACTAGAGTTTTGAATTAGGTGTAGAGACATGAAAGTATGATTTCGAATTAGGACACTAGTGCACAAGGGTGTTTAAGAAGAGAGCATAGGTATTGTTGACACTTTACGCCCCCACAAGTATAACTCATTTAAGAAACCACAATAGTTCATTGTGTCATTATTGCTTCTAGTTAGATTTCCCTTTCCTTGCCCCTACTCACTTACCTAAGTTGAAAATCTTGAAATATAGAAGTATGAGTGTTTTCTAATCTATTCATCTTGTAGAGCACCCAAATGGATATAGCTAATTAAAAGTTGCAACTAAATTATTAGCTTTCGGGTTTTGGGTCTCCTATTGGCTTTGTAGGAAATTGTTGATTTTTGTAGCTTGAAAGGTGGGATGTGGATTTATTTTAAAGCAACTTGAGTTGGATATGCTTTATATCACTTTAAAGCAACTTGAGTTAGATATGCTTTAAAACAATTCGAGTTGGATTTTTAGCAATAGCAGGATTTTTATTCTTTAATAGAATTTTTTCGAGGTTGTGAGGATAAGATAAATCCAAGAGTGATTTTATGTGTAATTAAAGCCAAAGAAAGTAAGGAAAGATTCTTTCCTTGCACGCTAAGTAAAGCAGCTAGGCTCTATAAATATAAGATTGTTATAGCAAACTCATATTGTATTTTCGAAAGAAAAGTTTGCTGTTAGGCTGAATAGAAGATCCAACATTTGCAGGTTTTTCCCCGCATTGGGGTTTCCTGGGTATATCTGTGTTATGTCTATTTGTGATTAGCTTGATGTTATTTTTGCTTTCGCTGTTATTAGTTGTTATTTAACCCAGTGTATTAATTGTTATAAATCAGATTTCTTTATGTGAATTTATTGTGCAATTAATCTGTTGCTGGGTTATAGAAATTAACAAAAAAAGGCTACTAAATCGGTTCATAATTCCAATGGTGAAGTTCAATAGCAGGTCTCGATCTCGTATGAGTTAGTTTTAGTTCCTTTTTTTTTTGGTTGGAATCAAAATTGGCTAAGGGAAGAGAGTATATGGATAGTTCTAACTGAATTGGCCCAATGTTTCAATCAGTTCCAAAATGGTTCGGATGGAGCTTCCCAACCTGCATGGTTCAATAGGGCCTCGACTTCTATAGAAATAAAAATGAACTAAAGCTTGGCATGTGAGTAATTCTAAGTGAACTGGTCGAGACCAAAAGGTTAAGTTCAGATGCCGACTACTTCTTCCCATGAACTCGATGGAAGACCACGACCCACATGGATCTGTTGGAGTTTAAAGTTTGCTAAGTATGGTTTGGCAGACAAATGGAGGTGAACTTCTCACAAGTTTAGTTGGAGGTTCTCGACCCGCAAAAACCTATGAAGTTTGAAATTAGCTTAGAATGAAGGCATGCAAAAAGTTCCAAGTGAGCTAGTTCAAAGACTAAGTAATGCAGTTCAGTAACAAGTCTCATACCCACATGAACCCAATGTTAGTGAAATTTCCACAAGGCCATTTAGGTATGCTCATTAGGTTGTGTTTGGGTATAAGTGTTAGAGGAAATAGTGTAACTATTGAGAGTTAGAGAAAAAAATGGTGTTAGAAAAGGTGTGTCTTGTGTGGAAAATAGTTTGTTGACTATCCACAAAAAAATATACTATTGGATAGAAGGTGTAAGAACATCCTCCTCTAAGTGAAAAGTGAGGATTTATATATGGTAGTGTGATTTTGGGTAGAAGGAATGTGTAGGTTGTTAAGGAAAACTACTTGTTGGTTGTGGTAAGTATGAGTGGTTTGTCTAAAGTGTGTTTCTATGGGATTACAATTTGTGGTGTGAGAGTGAGAGATGTCTTCAAGGAGAACAAGAGTTGCCATGAGAAATATTGTGATATTTTCTTTTGTGGAGAGGAGATAAAGGGATTCAAAGGAAATATGTAGCTTGTTAGTGTATACACCTAAAAACGGTCATCATATTCAGTTAATTAAATACAACCTATTTGATTAATACTTCAACTACATATAAATAAGGTCTTACTTTATTTATATTGTTCACTTTCCTTTTAATTCTCCAAAATCATATTCTTCTAAATAATTAAATAAACAAAATACCCTAAATGTGTTTATTTAATTAATCTTCCTTAATCCTGATTAAGAATTAGAGCACATGTCTACTACATTTTCTTGTGCCACCTCACAAATGTCACATGAAAATAAATAAAGCCTAATTATTAATTAGAATTATCCTCACACACTTCCACCAATGGGAAAAGGCACATGGCTTTATTCCCCCACACTTCCAACAAATTTGGAGCAATGGGTCTTTGTTTCACACACTTGGGTCTCCCATCCTTTTGGAATGTTTCCAATTGGTCAAGCGATTCTCTCCACACACATGGCATGTTTTCCTTGGTCAAGGGGACAATATCCTGATTCCTTCCATCTCCACCGTCTATTCTTTCTCCTTTCAATCTAGACCGTTGATATGTGCCACCTCACAAAATGCTTGAGAAACCCTATAAATACACTCCCTTGCCTTTGCATTTATCATCCACAATTTGAGAAAATTCATTATGCAGGTTTTTCATAGGAGCTTGGAGCTTGAACATGGAGTCTTATAATTAGTTTTCTATAAGGAAAGCTAGATGCGGAAACAACTCTCCTAACGCCAAAACCTCAGAGAAGAATGTAGATATACTTTTAATTTTTAATTACAGTTCAACTAAGATGCACTATGAAGTAATATATCAGAAACATAGTATTTGACAATCACACATGAACACCAGATATATGTGGGAAAACCCTTACGGGAGAAAAACACACCACACCAAGAGAAGTCACTTTGTATTACAGTAAAAAAGATTATGTACAAGTTTCAGACTTATCTTTCTGATGTCTGTTTACAACAACATTCACCATGAACGATCTTGTACAAGAACCTTCAAGTTACAGTATTTACAGATTAGATTACATCCACTGATACAATCACTCAACAATCTGTCGATCCAACCAACCGATCACAATCTGCAATCACAAAGTATATCCATGTTGTTCCATGTCCATTGAGCTTCCTCACAAAACTGTCACAATGAATAATCTTCCAACTGTTCAGATTCAGCTTCTGCTATTGGTCCACGAGACTCCACATAGGATGGTCAAACTGTCAACAAATCCCACATTGTATCGGCATGTCGGTGAGACACAAGTGTCTCCCCGATGCCTTAAAAGCTTCATATCGATGTCACCAAGAGTCGTTTCCATTGGCAAGAGGTTTCATCGAGCTTACAACTTGTATCGGCTTCAGTTTTCCTTTTAGCAAGACTATCGCTCTCGCTAAGACATCCCAACGAGCCTTCTTGTGTTACACTGAGTTCAGGAGACTATCGCTAAGACTTCCTTATGTCGCCAGGACCTCACACCGACGTTCTCCACATGTATCGCTATCGCCTAGACTCATCATTTTTGGTGAGACGTCATATCGAAGCTCCACAAGTCACATAGACGTGAGTTTTCCATTCGGCAAGAGTATCGTTCTTTGCCAAGACCTCACGCCGAGTCAGCATGGGTTATACCAAAGTCGTATGTTATACCGAGCTCCAAAGAATAGTCGGCAAGACATATCAATATCACCAAGAGGTTTCTCCGAGATCACACATGTCACCCTGAAGTCATCAACAGTCGCCAAGACATATAACCTTCACCGAGAGTTCTTATCGAACACATATATGTTACATCAAAGACCTCTCATCATCGGCGAGATGCACCAATGTCACTGGGACTTCATAGTGAGAACCCTTTAGTTATCCCGAAGACTTCAATACATAACATACTGTCGGCAAGACATTAGCTTTTGCTGGGACTTCACACCGAACAAAGCCTTTCAGCCAAAGGTCTTCTTGATATACGATTGAATGGCCTATCGGCCAGAGATCTTCACAGGTGCTAAGAGGTCACACCGAAAGGCAACTTGTCACAGCGATATGATCCTTCGGCGAGACAAAAACTAGGTCACAATGACTTGTACAAAACATGATGTTCCAAACTGCTAGTTGGCCAGACATAAGAACTGTCACACCGACTTGGCTCCAATGGAGGTTTCAGCCTGTGATGATTGAGGCATACTTTTCCAACAATCTCCCACTTGACGAAGATCACATAGGCACCTCCAAAGCATAATAAAACTTAATGAAAAACATGGGCACTAAGGCCCATCGAACTGGCACACCACCTGAACTTGTCTGTGCTCATTGGCTTCGTCAATGAATCTGCAACATTCTCCAGAGTATCAACCTTTTCCAAACTGACCTTTCCATCCTCCACCATATTTACAAAGTGGTACTGTACATCAATATTTTTTGTCTGGGCATGGAAAGTTGGATTCTTTGCTAGACAAATTGTACTCTGACTGTCACAGAAAATAGTTATTTCCCCTGCATCAAAACCAATGTTAGAACACAAACGTTTCAACCAAATTGCTTCTTTACAAGCATGAGTAGCTGCCATGTATTCAGCCTCCGTAGTGGACAAAGCAACTATAGCCTGCCGCTTACTCATCCAACTCACTGCACCACCATTCAACATGAAAATGTATCCACTGGTGGACCTCCTGCTGTCAATGTCCCCTGCCCAATCAAAATCTACATATCCATGAATGCTGAGAGTCCTCTGTGATTCAACCAAGTTTCCATGGTAACACAGAAAAATCTAAAGTTCCCTTCAAATATCTAAACACTCTCTTCACAACATCCCAATGTATCCTTCTAGGATTTTCCATAAACTGACTAAGAACTCCCACTGCTTGGGAAATGTCTGGCCTTGTACAGACCATTGCATACATGAGACTGCCAATCGCACTAGCATAGGGTACACTGGTCATGTCCTCCATCTCAGTAGGATATTTTGGATAGTCCTCAACAGATAGCTTCGTTCCCTGCAAGACTGGAACCACTAGCTGTTTGCAATCATTCATACAAAATCTCTCAAGAACAGTCCTGATATACTTACTCTGACTAAGCCATAGTTTTCTATCCTTCTTGTCCCTGGTTATCTCCATCCCCAGAATATACCTTGCTGCACCAAGATCTTTTATTTCAAACTTAGTAGACAACTGAGACTTAAGATCAGAAATCATTAGCTTACTATTTCCTATGAATAACATATCATCAACATAGAGAGCAATAATAAGTACTCGATCACTTTAAGCTTTATAATATACACAGTGATTAGATTTTGATCTCACAAATCTCAAAGACAATACAAAAGTATCAAATTTCTGGTACCACATTCTAGGTGACTGCTTTAACCCATACATAGACTTCTTTAATTTGCATACCAGTTTTTCTTTACCTTTCTCAACAAAATGCTCAGGCTGGGACATATAGATTTCTTCTTCAAGATCACCATGAAGAAATGCTGTCTTCACATCCATTTGTTCAACCTCTAAGTCATACGCTACTGCAAGTGACAAAATAAATCTGATAGATGTCAGCTTTGCTACAAGAGAAAATATTTCCCCATAATCGATTCCCTCTACCTAGGAATAACCTTTGCAACTAGTCTCGCCTTGTACTTTTCTACACTGCCATCCAGACCAATTTTCTTCTTAAATACCCATTTGTAGCCAACAACCTTTCTGCCTTTAGGCAAGGGCACCAGACTCCAGGTTTCATTCTTTTCTAATGATGCCATCTCTTCATTCATGGCTTCCAACCAAGAGTTTGAATCAGACATTTTAAATGCCTCCTTTATAGTCCTAGGCTCATCAGTGCTAGAAATTAAAGTATAGGCACAAGTAGAATCAATCAAAGAGAACCCATACCTATCAGGTTGCTTTCTTTCACGAGTTGACCTCCTCACTTGTTGAGGCTGAGGCTGAGGTTCTTCTTCTTCTTCAGAACTATCAGAACTACTTGAGCTCTCCTTAGTTTCAGGTACATTTTGAATTTTCAATTCCTCTTTCTCTGGTGTAGGAGGAATTAAAGCTACATCCTTATTGTTTTCTGACTTTGTCTCTAACTGCAGATCCAAAGTGGAAGGTTTCAGCTCATGAAAGATTACACTTCTGCTGTATACAACCTTCTCTGTATCAAGATTCCAAAGCTTGTATCCTTTTATGACATCACTATAGCCAATAAAAATACATTTGACAGCCTTGTTCTCCAGTTTAGATCTTTTCACATCCGGCACATGAGCATATGCCTCATAGCCAAAAACACGAACATGTCTAAGAGAGGGCTTCTTACCAGACCATGCTTCCAAAGATGTTTTCTCAACAAGAGCAGAATTTGGAGAATGATTTATTAGGTAAATAGCAGTGATAGATACAACCTCGCCCAAAATTTCTCCTCCAAGCCAACACTACTGAGCATACTTCATGCTCTCTCCATTTGTCCTATTGAATCTTTTTGCAACTCCATTTATGTGGGTATAAGGTGTAGTCTTGTGTCTTTTAATTCCATGGTCTTTACAGTATCTTTCAAATTCATCAGAATAGAATTCACCACCATTATCAGTCCTTAAGCATTTTATTTTTCTACCAGTCTAATTTTCAATAAGATTTTTAAATTCCTTAAACCAACTGAATACTTCTGATTTACTTTTCAGAAAATATACAAATTCTCTTCTTGAGTAATCATCAATAAATGACACATAGTATCTTGACTTAGACAAAGAAGGAACATTCACTGGACCAAAAACATCCGAATGAATATAATCTAGCAAACCAGAAGATTTATGAGGACTAGAATAAAAAGAAACACGGTGCTGCTTTCCATATATACAATGCTCACAGAATTCAAATTTGAGATTACAATCTTCAAGTCCCTCAACCAGGTTTTTATTCTTCAAAGTTTTTAAACCTTTTTCTCCTATGTGGCCTAACCTATGATGCCAGAGCATAGTTTTCTCTGTTGGAAGTTTTACTTCCATAGATTTTACATAATTAGGGATATTTCCCTCTTTACCTCCATGAGCAGCTTTCGACGACTTTACAAAGACACTGTTACATTGAATAGCCTGTGCATCCAGCTTGTACAGGGTACCAATTCGAGCACCTCTAGCCAGCACCATTGAACCTCTAGTCATCTTGCAACCATTTCCAGAGAACGTGACTTGTACTCAAATATCATTTAGCATACTTACAAAAAGTAAGTTTCGAGCTAGACCTGGTATATGCATTACATTATTGATTCCCTTCACTCTGCCATTAGGGAATTGTATTCTAACTCTTCCACGGCCAACAATCTCTAAAGTTGAATCACTTGCCAAGTACACCTTTCCACCATTGTATTCTTCATACTTCGTGAACCACTCTCTATGAGATGTCATGTGGAAAGATGCCCTGGAATCAATCAGCCAGACATCATCTGATGCCTGTGTAGCCAAGGCTGCAATGAAGGCATCACCATCACTATGAGAAGAACCATTATCGAAAGAGCCCTTCTTCTTTTTCTCCTCTTTACAATCCTTTTGGACATGACCAGGTTTCCCACAGTTCCAGCACTTCACCTTGGAATTCTTGCCAGGAGACTTTGATCTCCCCTCTAATTTCGATTTGGACTTCTTGTCCTTCTTCTTGCCTTTCTCCTTTGACCTTCCTCTAACAGCAAGGGCCTCCTTCACCATCTAAAAAGATTTCCTTCTCATCTCTTCTGACAGCAAAGAACCAACAACATCTTCCATCTTGAAACTGGATGTTGTACTCCCAATAGCCATCACCAGATGATCCCAAGAGTTTGGAAAAGAACATAGTAATAGCATACAATGATCCTCTTCATCAATTTTTACACCAACAGATGTCAATTGAGCAATCAACATATTAAATGCGTTCAAATGATCAGCCACAGACCCTCCTTCCTGCATTCTCAAAGAATACAACTTCTTCCTCAGGAATAGTTTATTCACCAAGAACTTCCCCTGATAAGTAGATGCCAGTATCTTCCACAAAGAAGAGGCAGTCTTCTCCTCATGCACATTCAGAAGAACTGAGTCTTCCAAACAGAGCCTTATCAGCCCTTTAGACTTTCTATCTGCAAGGTCCCAATCTTCTTGCTTCATGCCTAAAGGTTTATTTCCAGACACTGCAAGCCACAGATCATGATCAACTAGAAGATCCTCCATCTTGAGTTTCCACAACTCAAAGTTACTGCCGTTGAACTTCTCTATTTCAAACTTTCTAGACGTGCTAGCCATTTCAACCTGTAAATATAAATAACAAACTCTACAAGACTCCCACTGAAACAGAATTGACACAAAAAACCCAACGTACCCACAAGGATAACACAACTGGCTAGGCTCTGATACCACTTGTAAGGAAGGCTAGATGTAGAAACAACTCTCCTAATGCCAAAACCTCAGAGAAGAATGTAGATATACTTTTAATTTTTAATTACAGTTCAACTAAGATGCACTATGAAGTAATATATCAGAAACATAGTATTTGACAATCACACATGAACACCAGATATACGTGGGAAAACCCTTATGGGAGAAAAACCCACCACACTAAGAGAAGTCACTTTGTATTATAGTAATAAAAATTACATACAAGTTTCAGACTTATGTTTTTGATGTCTATTTATAGTAGCATTCACCATGAATGATCTTGTACAGGAACCTTCAAGTTACAGTCTTTACAGATTAGATTACATCCACTAATACAATCACTCAACAATCTGTCGATCCAACCAACCGATCACAATTTGCAATCACCGAGTATATCCATGTTGTTCCATGTTCGTCGAGCTTCCTCACAGAATCGTCACAACGAACAATCTTCCAACTGTTCAGATTCGGCTTCTCCTATTGGTCCACGAGACTCCATATAGGATGGTCAAATTGTCAACAAAGCCCACATTGTATCGGCATGTTGGTGAGACACAAGAAGTGTCTCCCCGATGCCTTAAAAGCTTCATATCAATGTTGCCAAGAGTCGTTTCCATCGGCAAGAGGTTTCACTGAGCTTACAACTTGTATCGGATTCAGTTTTCCTTTCGGCAAGACTATCGCTCTCGCCAAGACATCCCAACGAGCCTTCTTGTGTTACACCGAGTTTAGGAGACTATCGCTAAGACTTCCTTATGTCGCTAGGACCTCACACCGACGTTCTCCACATGTATCGTTATCGCCCAGACTCATCGCTTTTGGTGAGATGTCATACCGAAGCTCCACAAGTCACATAGACGTGAGTTTTCCATTCGGCAAGAGTATTGTTCTTCGCCAAGACCTCACGGCGAGTCACCACGGGTTATACTGAAGTCGTATGTTATACCAAACTCCAAAGAATAGTCGGCAAGACATATCAATATCACCAAGAGGTTTCTCCGAGATCACACATGTCACCCCGAAGTCATCAACAGTCGCCAAGACATATAACCTTCGCCGAGAGTTCTTATCAAACACATATATGTGACACCGAAGACCTCTCATCATTGGCGAGACGCACCAATGTCGCTGGGACTTCATAGTGAGAACCCTTTAGTTATCTCGAAGACTTCAATACATAACATACTGTCGGCAAGACATTAACTTTTGCTGGGACTTCACACCGAACAAAGCCTTTCGACCAAAGGTCTTCCTGATATACGATTGAATGGCCTATCAGCCAGAGATCTTCATAGGCGCTAAGAGGTCACACCAAAAGCAACTTGTCATAGCAATATGATCCTTCGGCGAGACAAAAACTAGGTCACAATGACCTATACAAAACATGATGTTCCAAACTGCTAGTCGGCCAGACATAAGAACTGTCACACCGACTTGGCTCCAATGGAGGTTTCAACCTGTGATGATTGAGGCATACTTTTCCAACATTTTCATATCATGTGTTACTTTTCATTCTCATTTTAGATTACTTAATTTCTTCATAGTTGCATTTTATCATCCCCATTGCATCATAGTTGCATTTTAGGGTAGTTTGTTTTATGTTTGCATTTGATCATATGCATAATCATGGATAGTTCACTATAGTTTCATATCATCTCACTCATCTCCACTTGTTCATATATCATCAACATCATCTTTCGTTTATCATCATATTCATCATCAATTCCATCATCTCGTTTCATTTAGAAGCATACCACTAATCCTTCCAGCACACATTTGTACATAGAAATCATCTTAGCTTTCATATTAAGCATCAAATCTCGTTTTCTAGGTAGTCATTTTAACAACCATTGTGCCCATAGAAATATGAGGGCCAAATGATTTAATAAATCCCTAGAAATAGAGGACAATGATAAGTATTTAAAAGTTTGATTACGAATAGAGTAGCTTAATTGATCAAACTTTGAATGTAAACTATCTCATTAAGGTTTGTGTTGACATTAGATCTCTCCACACTCGACACACACAATTAGAATTCAAAATATGTGTGTGGAAACATTTGAGTAGTTAAATATATCAAGGGAGAAGGGTGGTGTTGAAATTTAAATTTTATCTAACATTGTTGTGTGTACATGTGTTAAAGAATACAAAGCAAGAGAGGAGGAAATCCTTATGCAAGAGGATAATGAAATGGTAAAAAATGTGGTAGTAGAAGACATGGAGATGCAAGTTTTTGTTCCAAAGGAATAATAATAGAACGTGATTATAGTGGGATCATGTCTTTCAAAATGGATGGAGGTGTCGGCAAATGAGGTTACAATGAAATAAATGTGTTGTAGGAATGTTTATAAAAGAGAGTAAAGAATACTTTGGGACGATACAAGGAGTGAAAGTTGTAGAAATTAAACATGAGGAGTCTATATAGGGGGTTATGTATATGATTTTTTATCTATTATAGGTGAGAATACCATTATGTTTGAGGATAATAGAAGAACTATGAGGAGTGGTCTACAACAAGCACATCCATATGGGAATATTAGTATGTAGCATGTAGAAGAGAGGTTTGTGGATGTAGTGAGTGGATAAAGAAAAATGATTTTTTTTTTGGAGGGTGGAAGGTAGTGGGTTTTTATAGGAGTGAATTTGCACCCTTGTGTAAATTCCCCTTTTGCATACCCTCACCTTAGAAAATCAAATCCAAAGGTGAAATTCCACATCACCCACCTGCCTTCCATGCACATGGCGTGTGTCGGTGAGGAAATTTTCATCAGGGACACGAGCACAGCGCACTGTCGCCCCTAACAGATTCTCATGTCTAGAGTTTACAAGGATGTTACACATCTCATTGGGGTTGAATTGTAACGCCTCTGTGTGACCAATCAACCCGTAATGGCTCCTTTTGGCCTTCAAATCCATTAATTTCACTCACTTCATCATCTTCACATCTTCACACTTTTGGGATCTCTTGAGCATACTCTTGAAGCATTCTACTAGCATTTTCACAACTCCATTGAGCATTGCAGCCACTTGATACTCCATCAACTTCACTTTTGCATGTGTGAGGCTACCATAGAATTTGTGAGCTTGGAGTCTTGTGAGACCTCCATTCATCACCGTTGTGGATATGGTGACTTTTCCAAGTTCATTGCTTGCATTCTCCCTTCATTGGCCCTAAGAGCCTTTAGGTGGAGGTGGTAAAGCATCACTTTACTTTCGCATTGTGATTTGATAGAGTAGATTTCATCTTTTGTAGTGTTTAGTGTATTCGTTTCTTTCCTTTATCATACTTTCTACTCCGTTGCTTTTCTGATTGTCTGTGGAGGTGGAAACACCAAAGTGGGGGCTTGACTAAGGCAAACCCTTATACAGCCCCAAAAATTTTCCCCTTCTTGTTTGTGTGTAGGTGAACGTGTGCGTGGAGCTCACTGGAGAACTGACGCTTTTGTGAGTTAATATTCGTCACCCTCATCTTTATCTGCTTACTTTATCATTTCTGCCTTTACTTTTTCATACTTTATTATTCTATTCTTTTCGTTAAAATCAATTAGCTAGGCTATTAAGTAGGATTTTGGCATTTCTTACTGTACTTTAAGTTTTTTGACTATACGGACGCCAACACGCCAAAGAGATGCCAGCGTGTCGCACTGTTGTCCCAAACCTGCGTTGTTATCCTCGGACAGAGAGCTGTTTGAGGTGTAGTACAGACTCCAAAAACTAGCTTGTCTAGCCCCAACCAGATTTTTGGGTGTGTAGAGTGACAAAATTACTTTAGAGTGCTCTTCATTCTCGATCCTCATCCCAAAACATTTGTTAGAGTGAGGTAAGTTGGGGCAGCCCTCCGCTCTCGGCTCTCCGTGACTTGGAGCTTTGGTGTGGTTGGTCCCCCTCTCTTACATTTTTGGTGAACCCGACGTGAACAACATCTCCCCATTTGTTTATGTTGAGAATTTTCCCTTGCATCTGGTGACTGTTGTAAGCCTGAGTGTTGTGAAGGTTTATGAGCATCACAACCTAGTCCATGAATTTTTGGTACATTGTTAGGAGAAGTGTGTGACACCTATCGATGGAAAAGATGGTCACTTCTAGTTTCACCTCCAGTTTCTCTACTGGTCTGGCTACTAACTTTACCACTAGTTTTCCTACAGGCTTTACTAACAAGATGGGTTTCGTGGACTAGACCACTCGTGTTCCCACTCCTCCAACGTCCCCTACAACATCGTCCACAGAAGAGGATGATGCTATACATATCCCTATGGAAATCCTTTTGGCATTGGATAACAAATTGTCAGACCTTGAGAACCATTTGGAGAGAGCACCAAACATGGTGAGAGCCACTAGGCTTACTAGAGAGGTGAGACATTTGCTAGGGAAGGATCAGATAGGCATAAAGTTCTTACATGGCCTTGCTAATCTAATCGAAGCTTATATCCCCTTGTACAAGCCTAGACCGGGTACCACCCGAGGGGAAGTGCTCGATGCCTATGAAAGACAAATAGGCGTTTCCATTCCTACCACATCTGTATGCATGGCCGAAGTAGGCCCTGTGATCAGTGTCACTTCTGCTTCTCAAAGGCCTAACACTCTCAAGGTGAGTAGAATAACCCTTGGGTTCAATTCCACCCCTCCTACTGCTCCTGGTGGTGGAGGCTCTGGTGGAATGAGTGGTGGTGGCTTTGATGGCAGATCTGGCTCCTGTGGAGGCCCTATCGGTGGTGGTGACTTTGACGGTGGTCATAGTGGTGGCTTCGAAGCTGGTTCTGGAGGTTCCACTGGTCCTTAGTCATCTTCTAACCTTGTTTTGAATGCCCTTCTTTAGAACATGGATCAGATGCAAAACCAATTGGCAAGTCTTTCCCAGGGCTCCGCCTAGTCTATCTTTTAGCCTTTCTTTCGACATATCCCATTGTAGGTAGAAATTTTGAGTACTCCCTTCCCGCAAGGAATGGAGATTCCCAAATTTGAGAAGTATGATGGAAAAGGGGACCCACAAGCATGTGTCTACCTTTAATGCCATGTGTACAAACTTCTTCCATCACAACGCTTTGATGGAAAAATTATTTCCCTGATCTCTCAAGGATACAACACTCGAGTGGTACTGTTCCTTGCCCGATAATTCTATATTTTCATTTGATCAACTTGTAAATCAGTTTCTCCGACAATTCTAAGCTAACATCGGTTCGAAGATGACCTTCTCGGATCTCGTTTGATGTAAGCAGGGGGATAATGAGAAGATAACTGATTTCATAGCATGATCTCAAGTGATCTTTTCATAGATCTCGTACCCGCTACCCGATTTTGATGTGCAAAAGGTGTTCATAGACAACCTGCAGAGACCGCGGCAGGAAAAAAATGCCTTAATAAAATACCCATCTTTCGCGCATCCGTATGACATGTTACGAGAATATCAACAAACGACAATTCAGTTTGAGGGATCCTCCTCGCGCTCCCATTTAGAAGGAAATTATATTGTATCTATCTCAAGAAAAGGAAAAGTTGTTATGAATGTAGTCGTTGTGACAAACAATAACGACCTCAGACACAACATAAAGTTTACAAAGTTAGCAGAATCTTATTCTTCCATCTTGCAAAAGTTGTTAAAGGATAAGATCATAACTTTGGAGAACCCTCGACCTCTCAAAGAACCTTATCCTGATTGGTATGATGCAAATGCTTTCTATCAGTACCATTGGATTAATGGCCATGATATTGAAAATTGTATGCGCTTGTGTCATGAGATACAAGATCTCATTGATGATGGTACCATTAATCTCGATGGGATGAAACAAAATGCAAAAAAATTGGTGGTGAAGGCCAATAGTGAGTTACAGATCTACACAGACTCGTTTCCATCTCATTCTGCTAACTTGATTATTGATCCCTCTGATTCTTCTACTTAGCCCTCAACATACATTAATATGGTCATGATTACTCCTTCCCTACAGCCTACGACTAGATCACCAAACATGACATTCTCCTTGTAGGACATGCCCTTAAATAACAAGCCCTCTCCCCTCTACATTCTCACTCACCTCAATGGGAACTTTATGATAGGGGTCCTAGTTGACTCCGCGAGCCAAGTGAATGTTATTACAGAGGAGACGTTATGGCTAAATTCATTACAGAGAGAGGAGTATGAAGAAATAAATTCTACCATTCGTACACACAATGACCTTTCTCTCAAGTTGTATGGCTCAATAACTCTTTCCATTCTAGTCGGACCTAGGGCTGTGAATATAACCTAGTTGAATTGGCCCGCCTTGGTCAGTCCACTTCCCTCGAGAACAAACCTACTTTACCGAAACTATGTGAAGTATAAGACCGGGGGTAAAGGACAATCAAAAGTGACCCCTTCGGTAGTATATTAACAAGATGCCTCCTCTTCTCGAAAGGGGAAGGATATGCCTACCTGTCCTTGGGGTGCCTCTTGTACTCCCCTTTCTGAAGAATTTTTTTGGATGTCTAGTCCTGGATTCCACATAAGAAGTCCGATGGTGCCTGCTTGGTGCAAAGCCAAGATTAGGATATTAGACCTTCCTACTATGCCTCCTGGACCTTGGCCCTACCTGTATGGTAGAAGGAAGGGTCCTCACTGGGAATCCTCTATGTCTCGGCCTCCGTGGCCTCCTATCGCTCATGCTCCTAAAACAATGAATGGGAAGAGGCCTGCCATCGAGGTGCTAGAGCTGACTCCCCCCGCTCTCTCAACCTCTTCCTCTTGCTCTTGTTTAGGAGTCTATCCCTCTGCCGGAGATGACTGAGATAGACACTCCCATGGCTAAGCAGGAGCCTTCTGTTCTATCCCAACTTCCGGCCTCTAGCTCCCAGAGTCGCAAAAATTTCCTTGCGTGTGAGCACAAGCGTCGGTGAAAGGATCTTGTGGCAGAGCAAGCTGCTTTGTAGAGGAAAGAATGGGAGCTGACCGCCCCTATTTTAGGGCCTCTTGCTGTGTCCTCTCCTACCCCCTCTGCCTTGGTTCAATTGAACTTGATTATGCTTCTGGATCTTGCTGTGAGTGTGGACATACCTGACCTTAAAAAGGTGCAGGTGTTCATCACTCTTTCAGTCGAGCCGCCTCTTTTGGTGTCCCTTCCGAACATCCTGCCATTCCCTAAACTTGTGGACATGCCAAACACCTTGGTGGTGTCGGCCACGGTTTTCTCCTCCTTCTCCACACCTCTTTCCTCATATGTGGGGAGTTCACATCCTTTGACGAAGTAGAAGGTAGAGGTTGGCCGTTCCAACAACAGGGGGTGTAGGAGGAGTCCACCTTCTTCAAAGGGTGGTTTTGCATTAACATGCACCATCCTTGTGACATAGCTAGTTTTTATGTCCCCTGAGTTCGTCACTACTCTGAAGTCCTTCAGTGAGCCTAATAGTGAATGCTGCCTCCCTTGCTCATTGAGGTAACACATGGCACTCCCGTAAAGTGCATGTTTAACTCTTTGGATGAGGCCCCAACCTTGTCGGTGATTTTTCACAAAGTTGTTGACCATTGCTCCACAAGAACCAAGTGGAGGAGACCCTGAAGAGTCTCCTTCCTCGGATCTTGTTGCGAGAGGGTCAAAAGGTTCCCCCCTTAATATTCCACCATTGCAAGCTCATCCGCCTTCCCCATACAATGATCTAGATTGGGAAGCAAACAACCTCTTGGTCGATGAGTGTTAGGGGGGTGCCTCTTCTTTACCTTTAGATTAGGTGTGTGTTTGTTGTGATATCTTCCCCCATGCTTGCGTTATGTGTTCCTGGATGACCCTTGTCACCCTTATAGGTCCTTGGATACAGGAGTAATTATGTGTTGTAAAGCTTCCTCTATTTGTGGCATCATTCTTCCTCTGTTAGGTGTATTGATTTTCGACAAATTGGGGACGATGCAAAGTATTGGTGCATTTAGGATTCCCTTCCATGTTGACCCAATTTTTTATTTTTACTTTATCTTCTCATGCATTCTTCACATGGTCTGATATAGTAGGGGGTTGATGCCAGTTCATCTATACATTATTACTATAGTTATATATATTTATGAGTAGCTCTAACCCCAAAATATCAGATCACCCTTTTGTCCTTCATCTATGATGATATTGTTTCTTTTTGCAATATTGGTTACCTTTCTCTCTTCTTTGCTTAAGTTGTCCCTCGTATGTGCAACAACGTTACATTGACAATATTTTGATTTTCCAAAAATGCATTCATTGCCAATGAATCTTTTCTTAATATAATATTTGCAACTTTCTTCAACAATCACATTCTCAACTTGGACCCCCAAGGGAATGTGTTTCCTTCATCATGGGTTCACAAAGAAAGAACTTGAAGAACTTTCCTTCTAGGAGGGAGCAACTTTTTCTTCAAGAGAAGCCTTGATCTTCCCCTCTTGAGGGGGCATTTTCTTCCTTTCGAATTCCTTGATTATTGAATCAATTTACAAAAATAAATTCTTCTACTTTCAAAACAGCATGCCCCTTGAGTGGACCCCTCTTATTTTGAAGGTTTCCCGAGGGACCCCTTTGAAATTCCTTCAATTTGTTGATTGTCTGTTTGTTTGCCTACATGGTTACTTTTGCTTTCTGACATGTTTTATCTGTGGATTAACTTGTTGCTTTACAGGTGTGCCTATGAAGCCGCTTTCCAGTCTGACTCTATGGATTCCCCTTTCATTGGGCTTCCTTCATGAGAGAGTACTTGGGGAAATGCCTTCTTTATAGGTCTGCAGGCCTGTGAAGCGCTTACATCCTACATGATTTGTCCATCGTTGGTTCGAGTGCTTTTGGTATACTTTATGAAACTTCGCAGTTTCACGTAGCTATGGAGTCCTTTATTTCGAACCTCCTCCTCGAGAGTACCTGTAGAGTTCTTTTCCTGCCATGCGCTTTCGAGCTCACCAGATTGCGGTTTCCTTCCTTGACGGTTCAGGTATATGTTTCTAACTCTCCAATCTACTTTACCAAACACTCATGGATACTCATGCTCGCTAAAGTGGGGGGAAAATGTATAGGAGTGAATTTTCACCCTTGTGTAAATTCCCCTTTTGCATACCCTCACCTTAGAAAATCAAATTTGAAGGAGAAATTCCACATCACCCACCTGCCTTCCATCCACATGGTGTGTGTTTTATGCATTGGCGAGGAAATTTTTTTCAGGGACGAGAGCGCAATGCATAGACGTTTGTGCGACACGTTACTGTCCCTACCATATTCTCACACTTGGAGTCCATAGGGACGTTACACATCTCATTGGGGTTGAATTGTAACACATTTGTGCGACTAGTCGACCCGAAATGACTCCTTTTGGCCTTCAAATCCATTCATTTCACACTCACTTCATCTTCTTCACATCTTCACACTTTTGGGATCCTCTAAGCATACTCTTGAAGCATTCTACTAGCATTTTCACAACTCCATTGAGAATTGCAGCAGCTTGATACTCCATTAACTTCACTTTTGCATGTGTGAGGCTACCATAGAAGTTGTGAGCTTGGAGTCTTGCGAGACCTCCCTTCATCACCACTGCGGCTATGGTGACTTTCTAAGTTTTTTGCTTGCACTCTCCCTTCATTGGCCTTGAGAGCCTTTGGGTGGAGGTGGTAAAGCATCACTTTACTTTCACATTGTGATTTGATAGAGTAGCTTTCATATTTTGTAGTGTTCGGTGTATTCATTTCTTTCCTTTATCATACTTTCTACTCCATTGCTTTTCTGGTTGTCTGTGGAGGTGGAAACACCAAAGCGCGGGTTTGACTGTGGCAAACCCCTATATAGCCCTAACAATTTTTCCCTTCTTGCTTTTGTGTAGGTTAATGTGTGCGTGGAGCTCGTTTGAAAATCAACGCTTTTGTGAGTTAATATTCGTCACCCTAGTCTTTATCTACTTTATCATTTTCGCCTTACTTTTTCGTACTTTATTATTCTATTTTTTTCATTAAAATCAATTAGCTAGGATGTTAAGTAGGTTTTTGGTATTTCTTATTGTACTTTATGTTTTTTGACCGTACAGATGCCAACACGCCAGAGAGATGCTCGTGCATCGCGTTGTCGTCCCAGACCCGTGCTACCGTTCTCAGATAAAGAATTTCCTTAGGTGCAGTACAGACTCCAATAACCAACTCATCTAGCCCTAACCATATTTTTAGGTTTGTAGAGTGACAAAAGTACTTGAGAGTGCTCTTCATTCTTGATCCTCATCCCAAAACATCTATTAGAGCAAGGTAAGTTAGGGTAGTCCTCAACTCTTAGCTCTCCATGACCTGGAGCCTTGGTGTGGCTGGTCCCCCTCTCTCACAGGGTTATATCCCACTAAAGAAGAGGATACAACTATTGGGTAGAGGTGGATGGTTAGTGGTGGGTTAAAATCCACAAGGGGAGGAAGAAGGTGGAGAAGAAAATTTAGAGGAGGTCAAACTGTGGTGGGAAAAGGTCCATAAGAGGAGTAAAACCTAATGGCCATATTTTATGGAGGAGGATGATATGTATTCCAAATAAATGTTGGAAGAGGCAAAGGAAAAAATAATCTAATGTACTAATTATAATAATGAAGTATGTTGAAAATTATATAATTTTTGGAAGGGTGGTTCTACCGCTCAAACCTACTCAGTGAACACCATGCTCATAAAATTTCTCACCTAGTGTGTATGATGTAGGAGAATTTAGGCCCAAAATTATCACATGTTTCCAAAAAAGATATGTTATATTTTCATTTTACTTGAGTTTTAGGTTGTTTGGTGGATATATTTCTTACTTTCTAAGAGGGTGTTACAAGGTGTTGGAACACACAAATATACTGAGAGGGGGGGGGGGTGAATTAGTATATCCCTCAAATAAACCCAATTCAAAACTTATAATTTCCTTACTCAAATAAAACATTCAAAGAAAAGACACACAACCACAACACCATGTTTATGTGAAAAACCCAACAAGGGAAAAACCATGGTGAGAAAGTTATTTGGAGCTACTGTCTAAATCCAACCTCACAAAGATAAACAAGATTTACAACTATTTTATGGCTTCAACCAAAGGAAGCTTACAAATCCCTATCAAATAAAACAATTATAGAAAAGAGGTTGCAACCTCATATTACAAAACTTGAAGAATTAGATAAATAACTACTTCTACATCACCTCTGTTGCTTCTGACTCATTGCCTTCAACACTTACACTTACACTCCTCTGCATTCAGCTCAATACCTCCAGCATTTATATTTACACTTCTGCCTTTGGATCACTATCTCCAACACTCACACATACACTTCTACCTTCGGCTCACTACCTCTAGCATACACTTACACACTTTTTTTGGTTCATTTCCTTCGACACTTATACTCTTCTACTTTTGGCTCACTGCCTTCAACATACATCAAACACTTCTCTACAAATTTGTACTCATTCCTTTTCCTTTAGTGCACTGCTTTTGACATATACTTTGAAAATTCAACCCACCATTTGTACTCCTTTATCACACACTTGATATTTCATTTATAACTTTCACATGCAACAAAATTTTTCTCCTTGTCAACCACACTGAAATATATAAACATGAAACATGCACTGGCCAAAAAGAGTCAACTCTAAAACATCTACGAGAAAGGGAAATTCAATGCAGTCTAAGCTAGGAGATAAGCAATACCTATGTTAACTCTACACGCATCTCTATGCTAGTGCATGCCACAAAAACATGGCACAAACAACTTAATGTACCAAGTCAACCAAGCAAATACTTAACCCACAAAATATTAACTCTAGACCATAAGCAGTACCAAAGAGACTAGATAGCATCACAAAAATTATAACACAAGCACCGAATGATATTCAAAAACATTTCCATGCACTTCTTTTACAACTTCATGCAACATTATGCTGACACAAGAAAAAAGATACAGAACCAGTATCTCTTGCAAACCCAAATACAGTCTTGAGATAAAACATTGAAAACTAGAAATTTTGTATTCTTCAACAACAAAAACTTGAAGAGAGACAACAGATAGGCATGTTAAATGCATCCTCTAAGTCGCAAGATCACAATTGTAACTGTGGATAAATGCAAAGCATTTCTTAGAACCTTCCGTGACTTCCATAACACATTCTTCACTTTGCTAACTCAGGAAACTTTTGTGGTGACTTCTATGTTCTGGAAATAAGAACACACATGCTTCACACTTGATTCTATCTATCCTTCAAATTGCAAGACCAAATCTTCAAATGCAAAGGAATGTGGAGCATTCTATGGAGCTTTTCAATGCAACTTCCTAAGCTATGAATTTTAAGAAACACATAAACAACATCATTCACTTATTCATGAGAACCAACAAATATAGAACAACTGTTATAGCAACTCATGAAATCGAACAACATACATAATACTTTCTGACCAGGATACAAATTGCAATAAATGTAACCACACACTACCACTCTGTTGACAATATTGACAACATCATCATCAACAAACTCCATACTATTGACATCAATGAAAATACCTACAACATACTTATATCAATCTCCCCCTTTGGTATTGATGGCAACACCAAATTGATATGCAATATTTCTCCTTACTCTATCTCTTCCCCTTTAACATCAAGGACAAAGGGCTAATGGTCTACAATGGAACTTGCAACAACATACAAGCTCCCCTTGTCTGCAAACCTCAACATTCTTCTATTTTCTCCCCCTGAGAGGTAGCTTTCATCAATCCAAGGATAAAGATGTGTCTTGAATTACTTCCCATAGATAGAAAACTATGCATCTAGTTAGGAGGGGCAAAAAACCCTAGCTTCTGCTTGAGATACTCAAATGCATCCTTTAAAAGTTCCTTTGTAAATATTTCTACAACTTGTTCTTTTGTGGGAAAATATTCCAATCTTACTTCCTGATTTGCAAATTTCTCTCATAAGAAGTGATACTTGATAGATTTATACTTGGTTCTAGCATGCATCACTGGATTCTTTGAAATGTTGATGTTTCTTGTATTATCACATAGAATTGGAATGAGATCATCATATATTACCATGATGTCCTTAAAATTTTGCTTCATCCATAACACTTGAGTGCAACAAGATGTTGCAACAATATACTCTGCTTCTTTTATTGATAAGGACACTGAGTATTGCTTCTTACTAAACCAAGAGACCAATCTATCTTCCAAAAAGAAAGCTCCACCATTGGTACTTCTATCATCAATGCTACCAGCCCAATCAACATCAATATATGCATTCAAAGAAAATTCATTACCTTTTTGATACCACGATCCATAGTCTAGAGTGCTCTTCAAATATCTAAAAATCCTCATGACAACCTTTACATAAGCTTCTTTTGAATCATCTTGAAACCTTGCAACCAAGAAAACAACTTGCATAATATCATGCCTTGAAGTAGTTAAGTACAATAGGTCCCCAATCATAGACCTATACAAAGTTTGATCAAGCTTAGGTGACACATTATCCTTACTCAAATGGTAGCTAGTTACCATTGGATTACTTACTCGTTTATAGTCATCCATATCAAACTTCAAAATTTCCTTAACATACTTTGCTTGAGAGATAAAGATACCATTTTCTGATTGTACAATTTGAAGTCCAAGAAATAATGATAACTCACCTAGCATAGATATTTCAAACTCTTTCTACATCTCTTTAGAAAAACTCTTACATGTTTCATCATTACCACCAATTATTATATCATCAACATACACAACAACAATTAGAATCTTTTCATCTTCTATTTTGATGTACAAATTACTATTTGCGGTACCTTTCTTGAAACCTTGTTAAAATAGGTACTTTTCCAACCTTGCATACCAATCCCTAAGGGCTTTTTTGAGACTATATAATGCCTTCTTAAGTCTGCATACTATTTTTGGATCTGCTAATAGTTGAAATTGATCAGGATGTTCTATATAAAATTCTTCTAATTCACCATTAAGGAAGGAAAAATTTCACATCCATTTGATAGAATTTGAATTTCTTGTGAACAACAAATGCAAGAAACATTCAGATAGCCTTCATTCTTTCCACAAGAGAAATTTTTTCCTCAAAGTCAAGTCCTTCCACTTGTGAATATCATTTTTATGTATAGCAAGGTGGAGGTTTTCTATTCACTCACAAATGAACAATTTTTTCAACTTGGAAACCCTAACTTGGTGTCTTTCACCCAAAATCTTCAATTCTTCTTGCAACACTCCAAAAAGTGATTTTCCATCATATCTTTCATAGAGTACTTCAAAACCACAATTGAATCACCATTTAAGACACCCTTTATGCCCTTTTAAAACATATCAAATTTTGGGATATGTTTGTTTTGTAACAACACCCTCTAATTTTGACTGCTATGCTGGAAAGAGGCCTAATTAGGCTTGTTTTCCAAGACAATTTTGTGAAATCCTTTCTCCAAACTACCAATATTTACTCTAGGGATTTCTTCAAGTCACACGGGGTCTGAAAACACAAATTTCATCCACTGGAACAATTATCCAATCACCTTTTTACAAAACCCTATGTCTAACCTATTCTTCTAAGCCTAATACATAGAGATATTAGGCTAGGGCTTGATCAAATTCAGACCTAACTCCATCCCCTTCTCCTAAAAACCCTAATAACATTAAAAGAATCATAACTACTCCCATTCCATCAATTTTCATAATTTTCCACTGGTGGAATGGTTCCCTACTTCATGTTTTTGCTCTCAAACCCTCAAAACTAGGGTTTTTTGGCTGCTTTCAGTAAATTGCTTCAAACTCACTCCTATCTCAATGAAAAATGATGAAACCAAAACCAAAAAGTAGATAATTCATACTTTCAACAATTCCAATGCAAATTATATCATTAGTAAACAATACAGAGCCGTACAACTTGTTGTAGCATCAAAACACAATATAAAACACAAAAAATAGAGTTGTTCTTATTGCTTGATCACCAAAAATGTCTCCAGAAGAATGCCTCAAACATCCCAAGGAATATTTAAACTCTTACAACCAAAAACCAATGGTTCAAACTAATTTTCAAAACAACTGACTGTTCAACTTCCAATACAAACCAAAAATGTAAAGTTGCTTTGCAACTTTTGCAACATTTAGCAAAACATGACAACTTGACTCCAAACCAACCCCACATGACTTAAAACATCACAAATGGTCTAAATAGACCTTATTACATAAAAAATTAACTCAATTCCACAAAAACCTAACATATAACTTCTTTTACATGATGAAAGCTAGGTGCCCCTACACCATACACTTGAGGAGAACAAAATATCAAGTACCTTTTGAGATTAGATCTTGTACAGTTGTACCATGCTTCTTGATGTATTCCTCTATCATCCAGGTGGAATACTCCATTGGAAGGCCTTGCCACTTCACTAGGTACTCATTGTATACCTTGTGCCTTGTTATTTTAGCTTCCTTTATGTCCAAGATGCATTCAAACTTCAATGGTTGAATTGGTGGTAAGTCTCTAACCTAATATTCATCTGAAACTCCTAATGTACCTACATCTTCATCTGTAATCATAGATCCTTTAAAAGGATATAGGTTGGAAACATTAAAAATTTGGAGAGATAGCCACTCTAGGAGGGAGTTCTATCTCATAGGCATTGACTCCAAATTTGTGGACCACCCTACATGGCCCAATATTCTTAATCTGCAACTTTGAATACTTCCTTTTTGGTAACCTTTATTTCCTCAAATGAGCCAATACCAAGTCCCCCACTTTGAACTGAACCTCTCTTCTTTTCAATTCTGCATGTTTCTTGTATGTATCCACACTCTTTTGAAGGTTTTCCCTAACTTGATGATGTATATCTTTCATGGCCACTGCAAACTCTTCTCCTTTAGCATTCCTTCTCTCCATACCACTCAAATCTCTAAGCTCAAACACTCCCCTAGACTGCAATCCATATACAATCTCAAATGGGCTTTTTCCAACACTTCTATTCACAGAGTCATTATATGCAAACTCAACTTGGGCTAGAATCAGATCCCATTGGGTTGAATGCTTCTTTTTCAAGCAACTCAGGAGATTTCCAAGACTCCTATTGACTACTTCAATCTTCCCATATGTTTGCGGATGATAAACAGAGCTAAAGGTCAAGTTTGTTCCAACTTCTTCCAAAGGGTTCTCCAAAAGTGACCCACAAACTTACTATCTCTATCATAAAAAAATATCAATGGAAATCCATGAATTTTGACCACCTCCTTGAAAAACAAACTTGCAATGTATGAGGCATCATTTATGCTTTTACATGGTATGAAATGTGCCATTTTTCTAAACCGGTCTACAACAACAAATACACTATCAAATCATCTTTGATTTTTGGGTAACCCCAACAAAAAATCCATGTTGATGGATTCCTATGGCCTATTTGGGATTGGAAATGACTGATAAAGATCTGCATTTGTACTACAACCCTTTTCTTTTTGGTAAACAACACACTTTCCAACAATTTTTTTGATATCACTTTGCATCTTTGGCCAATAATAATAGCTTCTTACCTATTCCAAAGTCTTTTCCACACCAAAATGACCCCCTAAGCTACCACAATGCTTCTCTTTAATTATATTAGTCCTAATAGAGCATTTGGGAATACATAACTAAGCACCCTTAAACAATAACCCTTCTTGAATCAAGAAATTAGAATTGTCTTCATGAAAAGTGCCATTAAACTGATTGCAAGAAGCATAAATATCTTTGAAATCATCATCTCCTTCATACATACCTTTCAAAGCATCAATACCTACACTTTGGAGTTGAATTTCTTGAACCAACAATGCCCTTCTTCTCAAAGCATCCACACCTTGTTTGACTTCCCCTTTTTGTGTTTAATGGTAAAGGTGAAGCTTTGGAGGTACTCCACCCACTTCACATGTCTATGGTTGAGTTTTCCTTGACTGTTGAAGAACTGCAAAGCATATTTGTTAATAAAAATAATGAACTCTTTAGGAAGGAGATAGTGTCTCCACTTCTTCAATGATTGCACCATGGCATACAATTCCAAGTCATAAGAAGAATACTTTTTCTTTGATTCATTGATTTTCTCACTAAAAAATGCAATAGGCCTACCCTCTTGGCTCAATATTACTCCAATTGAATACCCACTTGCATCACATTCAATTGTGAACACCTTGTTAAAATAAGGCAATGCTAAGATAGATTGTTGTGCTACCCTTTGTTTTAGATATTGAAAGCTTTTTTCTGCCTCATCAGGCAATACAAACTTTCTCCTTTTATCCCCTTTGATTGTATCAATGATTAGAGAGGAGCTATGACTGAAATTCTTCACAAATTTTCTGTAAAAGCTAGCTAGGCTATGGAAACTTCTTACCTCACTTACTGAAGTTGGAGTAGGCCAATTGAGAATTGCTTCCACCTTGCTGGGATCCATCTTCAAAATACCTTTTGAGATCACAAAACCAAGATAGACCAACTCCTCCTTCATGAATTCACACTTCTTCAAATTGATCATCAACTTTTCTTCATTCAACCTTTTCAAAACCATGTCTAAATGTTGCAAGTGTTCCTCTTTAGTCTTACTAAACACAAGAATATCATCCAAGTAGACAACCACAAGCTTACTTATGAAGGGTTTCAAAACTTCATTCATTAATCTCATAAAAGTGCTTGGTGCATTTGAAATCCCAAATGGCATGACAAGCCATTCATACAACCCCTTATTAGTTTTGAAGGAAGTTTTCCACTCATCCCCCTCTCTAATCCTAATTTGGTGGTAGCCACTTTTGAGGTAAATATTTGAAAAATAACAAGCCCTTGCTAAACAATCCATAAAATTTTCCATTCTTGGTATGGGGAACCTACACCTTATGTTGATCTTCTTAATTATTTCCCTTGAATCGGTGCACATTCTCCAATCTCCCCCTTTCCTTGATGCCAATATAGTAGGAACAACACATGGGCTAAGACTCTCCCTTATTAGGCCTTTGTCAAGAAATTCTTGAATTTGTTTCCTAATCTCTTTATTCTATTGAGGAGTCATCTTATATGCAACTTTATTGGGTATATTTTCCCCTGGTATAAAATCTATATGGTGGCTCACATCTCTTATTGGTGGCAAAGAACTATAGAGATCATCTACAAAAATATCTTGGTTCTTGTTCAATAAGGCTCAGACCTCTTTAGACACATTTTCCACCTTTGTTGTTGTCATGAAAAATTTAGGTCTGATTACAATGGCATAACCTTGTCCACCCTCTTCTTTCATGGTTTTCAAGAACTCTTTTCCCCCAATCAGCATTACACTAGACCCAACTTGTGTATCTAGATTCTCATCTTGCAATGGAGTAAGGGTTAATGAAACCCCATCCTTCTCAATCACATAGGTATTCTTCTACCCATCATGTTTAGCCTTTCTGTCATACTGCCAGGGTCTTCCTAACAGCAAATGACAAACATCCATTGGGATGATGTCACACAAGATTTTATCTTTGTACCCTCCTATGTTGAATTCTACCCATGTTTGCTCATTAAATAGGACTTGTCGACCCTTATTCATCTAGGAGACCTTGTAAGGAGTGGGACATGGGATTCTTTTCATCTTTAACTTTTCAACCATCTCTAAAGAAACCAAATTATCCGTGGAACCATAATCAACAAAAACTTTACACACCTTACCTTGAGATTTGTAGGTGGTTCGAAACAAAGATTTTCCTTGTGGAGGCTCCTTCACCATAGGGACTTTGAGCACTATTCTTCTCATCATCAGAGATTCTCCAGTTTTTGGAGCAGCATGCTGAGATGGAGAGTTGACATTCTCATAATCTTCTTCTTGCACCAATTGTGGTCTCATTTCACTACCATGTGAAGTAGAAGGTTGCTTATCCGGAAATTTCCATGCTTCATGGCCAAATTGATTACATTGATAGCATCTTCCTAAGAATGTACTTGATCCTCTACCTTGTCCTCCAAATCTGCCTCTACTATTTGATCTCCTACCTCTAAAATCACCTCTTGATTTTGAGACTTGATCTTGATTACCACTTGTCTCACCTTATGCTTTTTGAGATTGTCCTCTTTCTCCAAAGGTTCCTTTACCCCTGAAGTTCTTTCCTCTGCCTCTACCTTGCTTCTCTTACCTTCTCTTCAAATTTTCTTATGCCTTAACAATCAATTGAAAAAATTCTTCCACTGTTTTAGGGGTGGTAAGATTCATCTCATCTTGTATTTGGAACCTCAATCCATTTATGTACCTTGCTAATTTTTCAACCTCATCCTCAACATGACTTGCTCTAATGCTTAACATATGAAACTTCTCTGTGTAAGCCATGACATCCATCTCCTTTTGTTTGAGATTTTGAAGCTTTCTAAATGTTTGAATTGCATAATCATCGGGCAAAAATTGACCCTTAATTTTAGACACCATTCTATCCCAAGAATTGATTTTTGATTTTCCCTTCTTCACTCTCTCTTCTTGCACATAATTCCACCAAGTTAGGGTAGGGCCTTTTAACTTTGTTTTGGAAAATTTCACCTTTTGCTCATTTGCTACCTCCTTATACTCAAAATAGTTATCTAGTGCATCAATCCAATCCAACACCTCTTCACTATCCATCTTACCACCATACATGGGAAATTACATCTTCACCTTAGGAGTATCTCCCTTGACAACCTTCAACAACTTAGCCATTCTCAACTTATTAGGGTACAACTCATCATCTCCTTGGACTCCTCCTTGGGGGTTTTCATTCTCACCCTCTTCCTCTTCCTCTTCATCACCTTGGTATCTAGTACCACACCTCTCTTTTGATTTGAATCCAGTGCTGAAAGTCTAGCTAGGACAACTTCTTGAGACTCCTTTACTTGTCTCAACTCCTTGGCATGCTTTTCTTTCAACTCTATCACTTCTTTGGTTGTCAGATTCTTTTTAGGATGCATCTTTGTTTCCTTCAAACTTCAACCTTTTCTATTTGTTGATCAAAAGCTATGCTCTTATACCGATTTTATGTAGAGCAGGGTGGAGGTTTTCTATTCAATCACAATTGAACAAACTTTTCAACTTGAAAACCCTAACTTGGTGTCTTTCACCCAAAATCTTCAATTCTTCTTGTAACACTCCAAACAGTGATTTTCCATCATATCTTTCAAAGAGGACTTCAAACCCACAATTGAATCACCATTGCATACACCCTTTATTCCCTTTTGAAACACATCAAATTTGTGGATATGTTTGTTTTGTAACAATACCCTCTAATTTTGACTGCCACGCTGGAAAGAGGCCTAATTATGCTTGCTTTCCAAGACAACTTTGTGAAATCCTTTATCCAAACTACCAATATTCACTCCAGGGATTTCTTCAAGTCACATGGGGTCTAAAAACACAAATTTCATCCACTGGAACAATTATCCAATCACCTTTTTACAAAACCCTATGTCTAACCTATTCTCCTAAGCCTAATACATAGAGATATTGGGCTAGGGCTTGATCAAATTCGGACCTAACTCCATCCCCTTCTCCTAAAAACCCTAAGAACATTAAAAGAATCATAACTATATTAAAAGAATCATAACTACTCCCATTCCATCAATTTTCATAATTTTCCATTGGTGGAATGGTTCCCTACTTCATGTTTTTGCTCTCAAACCCTCAAAACTAGGGTTTTTTGGCTGCTTTTAGTAAATTGCTTCAAACTCATTCCTATCTCAATGAAAAATGATGAAACCAAAACCAAAAAGTAGATAATTCATCCTTTCAAAAATTACAATGCAAATGATATCATTAGTAGACAATACAGATCCGTACAACCTGTTGTAGCATCAAAACACAATATAAAACACAAAAAATAGAGTTGTTCTTATTGCTTGATCACCAAAAATGTCTCTAGAAGAATGCCTCAAACATCCCAAGGCATATTTAAACTCTTAAAACCAAAAAATAATGGTTCAAACTACTTTTCAAAACAACTAACCGTTCAACTTTCAATACAAACCAAAAATGTAAAGTTGTTTTGCAACTTTTGTAACATTTAGCAAAAAATGACAACTTGACTCCAAACTGACTCCACATGACTTAAAACATCACACACGGTCTAAATAGACCTTATTATTTAGTTTGTTTCTAAAGACCCATTTTGTTCCTATTACATTCTTATCTACGGGCCTTGGAACTAATTCCCAAATCTATTTTTTCTCAATCTGATTTATCTCTTCTTCTATTGCTTGTATCCATCCTTCATCTTTCTAGCATCGACAAAAACTTTTGGTTCTATTCTTGATAGTAGAGAAAAGTTCACCTGTTCATTTTTTTTGTAAATCTTCTTCTTGTTTTCACACCTTAATTCTTATCTCCAATGATCTAATCTTCTAGATGATTTTTCTGAACATACTTGGTGTAGGTGGAAACCACTGAGACCAAAATCACCATCTGCAACGAAATAAAAACCTTCACAATGCATGAGAGAAGCACACTAACACCCCCCCTTAAGTGAAAACTTAGGGAGAATTAAAATGAAGATGCAATATGGGTCTCGGCTACACAACCATGTTAGGTACACATTTACAATGCAAAAAAGAAAATCTCTCACAACTAGAGAAAATGAGAAAAGCCCCGTGCAAAAAAACCCCTCTCTAAAAGAGAAAAGAAAAAGAAAATGCATGGATGGAGGACGCAATAACACCCCCAAGGACTACATACATCATGTGTATACAATCAATGATCGCCCCATAGGAAGGAAAAAAGGAGATATTATATCCCCCAATAATGAAGAAGCTCCTATGCTGATGAAATATGCTTGAAAACAAAAGATGATCCAATGCCTACAAGCAACTCCTCTCCCCTTAGGAAGAAAAAATTCCACCAAATGATGAAGAAGCCACTCCATGTCCAATTGAAAAGAGGAAGGAAGTCTCCAAATAGAATAATCCACCACATAATCATGATTAAAAACAACCAAGAAATGTGAAAAATCAAGTGAAGGCTCATCAATGTCAATCTCCAAAGATAATCTAGATGTATTAATAACCATGCTGAAACTCTCATCAAAGAGGAGAGAAATCCCCTCAAGTATGTCTCCCAAGTCTGCAAGATGAGACTTCACAAGACAATCTAAGATGCTTTCCAAATACTCATCCAATAAAACAAGATCTGAAAGATCAAAAACATCCTGTTGTGTTGAAGAACCAACCTTTGAAGCAACAAGAGATGAATCAACATAGGTTTGAAGAACTCCAAAGTTCAAATGACCAATCTCTCTTGAGGAATTGTTATCAACACTAGCAAGAGGGGTGTGGCTTATAATCATCATCAAAAAAATGAGAAAAGGCATAGAGATGAGATTCATGACCTCCTTTACCAACAACAATGAATTTTCTAGTATCAGCCTCTCGAATGAAAACAAAATCTGCAGTGAACTTTATAGTCTTCAGTACCTCACCATGAGTAATCTGATAGGTGGATAGTAGATTTGTGTGCAAATTAGGAATACACAATACATCTCTGAAACAATCATCACCTATCTCAACATTGCCTACCCCTGCAACATCCAAAATTTTACTACCTTCCAACAAAATCTTGGAAGTATCAGTAGGATGAAGACACAAAAAAAGATAGGAAGTAAAACCCATGTGGTGAGATGCTCTTGAATCCAAAAACCATCTATCATGACTAGAATGAACTACAAAAGTTACCAATTCATGTCCTCTACCCATGTAGAGTTTATCTTATTTACCACTTGCAAATCCTGCATTCCCTGATTGTGTAGGTTTGGATGATGATGCAGATGAAGATGCAGATGGAGATGGAGAGGTTGTAGAAGAAGGGGTCATAGATGAGGGAAATGGAATATTTCTCTTTTGAAAAACATGTGAAAGCTCATCAATCTTCTTTGTATAACAATGGTGTTCATCGTGCCCTTTCTTCTTGCAATACACACAACTAAACTTCTCCTTCTTAGGCTTTTCCTCTTTAGAAGAGGTGGAGGACTCATGGGACTTTGTCTTAGCCTTAGGTTTCTTCTTCCCTTTGCTTTGATATCCTTGTGCAACTAATGCATGATTCATAGAGACCCCCTCTAACTGGGAAAGTTTGGATTGCTCCCTCATCAAATGGTCACAAAAACTCTCAAAAGAAGGAATTTGGAATGCATTGCCCAAGGAATCCATGGTAGAGTAGAAGGTAGAAGAAAAAAATACAAATGGGCCTCTCAGCTTAGACATAATAAAAAAAATGGACTCCTTATCAAATTTTCTC
Organism: Sequoia sempervirens; assembly: GCA_007258455.2. Taxonomy (NCBI): domain Eukaryota; kingdom Viridiplantae; phylum Streptophyta; class Pinopsida; order Cupressales; family Cupressaceae; genus Sequoia; species Sequoia sempervirens. Next base: position 175,861,679 of record VDFB02026320.1, read on the forward strand.
TTCCCACATCCAACCAATTGTGACCTCATAGATTTGAACTTGACTAGAAAATCATCAATGGAAGGAAATGCATCAGGGGAAAGAGAAGTTAATTCTGCATCTAGTTGCAAAGCACAAAACTCACTGACTTGACCAAACAAGTTATTAAACTTATCCCATATCTCCTTGGGTGTATCACACTCGTCAATATGAAAAAGAAGACTATCAGAAATATTCAATTTTATTAGACCCATAGCTTCGTCACACGTGTTTCTATGGGAAAATATTTCATGCTCCCTAGTAAGAGTGGGTTGGTTATCACTCAGTGTGGACCAAAAACCCTTAGATTGTATCAACCTACATATTTTTATCTTCTAGGTATGGTAGTTATGGGGGGTTAACAACTCAATTGACTCAGGAGTAGCCATGAAAACAAAAGGAAAAAATATTCCAAACTAAAACCTCCAAAAAAATCAAACAATGCAACCTCAAGTCATGCCATCACATGCAAATCACAGTTCCTTTATTTTGAATTGTAGCCAGAAAAAATGGTTTGCGGCCTGAGTGAAAACGTGCCCCTCAATAGAGGTAATATGTGGCCTATAGATGAAAAATTTCTAGAAATTTTGAGTGCCTTCTCACAATGAACGAGTTTCTGACACCCACAAATGAAATCTCAACCACAAATGTGTGAATGCTTCTACACTTCTCCAATCGCTAAGTCTTCACATAGCAGATTGCGTCTTCACCAAGCGTGATTTCCAACCTCAAAAGTTTCTTCAATGTAGTTCAAACAACCATCATTGGAACAAATGCGACAATTGTAGCCACCAAACAACAAATAAATTATCTTAAGAACTTCTGATGAAAAATCTCAAAGGAAGGAGGGGAGAATGGTTGGCTCTAATACCATGTAGGTGGAAACCACCGAGCCCATAATCACCATCTGCAATAAAATAAGAACCTTGACAATGCATGAGAGAAGCACACGCTATTTCACCAAAAGTGAATGAAAATGAGATGCCATAAATTACATAATGTACAACCTTTTAAAGGAAAGAAAAATGCAACGAGTGAACAATCACCCAGTATGAGAAAAAAATAATTACCCTATGTTAAAATTAACACACTAAAACTTGGTAGGAGTCTTGGGGATTTTCTCATGTGCTTCTTCTTTTTCTACAATTTCTTCTTTCTCTTCCTTTGTGCAGGTGGATTTATCAAACTAACATTCTTCTTCTCATGTGTGCTTTGACGTGACTCTTCATTCTCTCTGACATTTTCACTTTCAACAACCTTCCTCAATATTTTATTATAGAATTTGTAGGCTTTACTCTAGTTGTGTACTTAAGAAACATTCCTTCATCTGATCTTGAATTAAACTTTCCCAGTTCTTCTTTATCTCTTTTGATAAAGCATCTACTTCCAAAAATTCAAAATTATTTGATAGTTTTTGGTCTCCCATACCACAACTCATAGGGAGTTTTGGTGCTATCCACCCTTAGATTACCTCTATTGAGAATATATATACTATAGTAGGGTGATCCCACAATAGTGGTTTACACTTTCTAGGAGATCCTGATTTTTGCTGAAATTGCATATTTTTAGAAAATATAATGATTTAAGCCTTGAAAAGTTCCATTTGAAGGATTCCAATTGAAGAGGGTTTTATCAAACCACCTTAGACCATGCCCCCTTGGATAGAACCCCGCTAGTTTTAAACCATACCTATAATAGAGTCTCCTTTACACCTATCAAAATGCTGATAAAAAACCACTTTTGGTTTAAATTTTGGGGGATCAAATGAATTCATTTAAAATTTACTTTTAGTATGTAGTCCTTATTATAAGCTTCCAAAAAAGTATAATTTTAATTAAATTAAATTAAATTATTATATTTATTTTTTATTTATTGTGAATGTAGGTTTTTCATCGAAAATCAAGCTCTTTGTTCTGCACATGTGGAAAAATAGTAGATTATCAATTTTTTTTTTTGAAAAATATCAGTGCACTAGATATGGATGTCCTTGATGCAACAAAATTTTTTTGAATTTTGATGCATACAAAAAAAGTTATGTTTTAGCCTGTAAATCATGTCTAAATTGTAACTAGTTTGACTTTGAAACTTAATTAAGAAAAAAATATTCAATGAAATGCTATGAAACCAATTCCATGCACTACATATCATAGTTATAAATCTAAATTTGAAAAAAAATGAATTTTATCGTTCATAGAAATAAAGTTGCGTTAGCCAGTAACGCCACTCTTTAAAAATGGTGTTTACTATTAAAAACTAGTTTTCGAAGGAGATGGAAAAACAAGTGCAATCTGATTCCAAATTTTTTGAAAAAAATATATTTAGAATCCATATACAAAATGTCACAAATCATTAGTTTGCATTATCTTCAAATTCCTCATGGTTTAGCCGCTATAGGTGCCCGAAAGTGAAGATTTAGTTAAAAAAAATTAGTTCAATGCCCAGTTTGGCAAAAAATTGTAAACCAGTATTGTGGGATCACCCAGTATGAACTGCTTCTTTCCAATATACATTAGGAAAATTTTCTTCATTCAACATTGTTCTTTCCATCTCTTGATTAGTTCTATTCTTTCTTTCCACTACTCTATTTTATTGAGGATTTCTAACATCACAATAGTGTCTCTTTATCTCATGCTCTTCACAAAATTCTTCAAACTCACTTGATGTGAACTCACCACCTCTATCAAACCTCAAACACTTGATTATAGCATTCATTTCATTCTCAACCATTGACTTGAAGATCTTAAATCTACTGAAACTTATGATTTATTTTTAGGAATGTAACCCATGTCATCCTAGAGAAGTCATCAATAAGTAACATGAAATATCTTTCACCTTGAAGACTCTTTGTCCTAGTCAATCCACACAAATTAATATGAATTAGTTCCAAAGGTCTTGTAGAAGAATACACCTTGGTCTTGAACCTTATTCTTGTTACTAGGTTATCATGGAGCTGATCATTACTAGGTTATCAAATTTTATATGCCCCATCCTCTTGTGCCACAACCAACACTCATTTTCTTGTCCCAAAAGACAACTTCTCCCATTTACACCCTTAAGGTTGTATAAGTTGCCTTCAATCCTTGAACCTTTTGTCACCAATCTTCCAAAATTTTATTTTCTAACTTCACATCCTTGCTCATTAAATAAGAGGTTGTATCCTTTTCTGCACATCTGAATTACACTGAGAAGATTGTGCTTGAGACCTTCAACATATAGAACATCTTTAGTCTTGGATTTTCCATTCCACTTAACCAACTTGATAAATTTGATTTTATCACTAGTCATGTGACTTGAGCAACCACTATCTATTACCTAGAGGTTTATTTGTCCATGAGCATGAAATATTGTTTGGACAACCATTGAATTTTTATTGCTTGTTTCCTTGACTTGCTAATGCCATCTACGTTTTGAATTTTTGATTTTGCAAAATCACTTTTGTAATATTTTTCTATATGCCCAAAATTATTACAGATCTGACATGTCACATTGACATCCACCAAAGAAGCAAGAGAATTTATACTTACAAAATTTCTTCTATTTATTTTAGATTTGCAGTTTGCATTCTATAGCCTTATGACCATACTTATTGAAGATGAAACAATAACCATAAAATGCATGATTGAACCTATTTGCGGAGGGTCTTTTTGCATAATGAGTTCTTTCTTTAGGTCTGATATCAACTTCCTAACATCTAGACATAGCTTTCTCTAATCACTTTTTGAGTAAAAGACCTCCTTCTCAAGATTTTTACATTCACTTATTTTGGCTCCAATTAGGGCCTTTTGTCTTTTGTTCTATTTCCTTGCACATTCTAGATCTTCAAGAGCAGAGACAAGTTCACATTCAAAATAAAATTTACCTTCTTCATCCATAGTTTTTCTTGAACTCTCAGAGATCACAGTGGCCATAAATAAAGATCTTTAATTTTTTTCTCTTGAAACCCTTGCTCCTATTTTCATTTTCTCCAAAGGGACATTTAGAACCATAATGACAAATTCTACCACAATTAAAACATTTGAATGGTAATTCACAACAACACAATAGGCAATTAGCATTAAATTTTTCACTGGATTTTAGTGTATTTGAGTCCATCATTTGGAGTCATCTGACGGCACAAAAGTCAACGAAATAGAGTTTCTTCGTTTCATTGCTGGTTTTTGTGCCGAATTTTGCACCATTTTTAGCACCCACGTTCACGTCGAATTTTGTGTCAGAAATTTGGTGCTAGCAATAACGTCTCCTTTAGCATCAGGAATAGTGTTGGAAATTGATGTCGGAAATAGCGCCTAAATTGGCACCCAATTTGGCTTTGAGTTTTGCTTCCATGTCTGCTCCCATTTTTGTTTCTAGTTTTGCTCCCAGTTTTGCTCCCAGGTTTGCTTCCAAGTTTGCTTCCAGGTTTGCTTCCGGTTTTTCTTCCACTTTTGCTTCTAATGTTGCTTCTAGTTTTGCTTCTAGTTTTGCTTCTAGTTTTGCTTCTCGTTTTGCTTCTAGGTTTGCTTCCAGTTTTGCTTCCATGTTTGCTTCCGGTTGTGCTTCCAATTTTGCTTCCAGTTTTGCTTCCAATTTTTCTTCTAGGTTTTCTTCCACTTTTGCTTTCAGTTTTTCTTCCACTTGTGCTTCTAGTTTTGTTTCCAGTTTGGCTTCCAGGATTGCTTCCAGTTTTGCTACCAGTTTTGCTTCTAGTTTTGCTTCCAATTTTGCTTCCAATTTTACTTCTGGTTTTGCTTCCGATTTTGCTTCAAATTTTTCTTCAAATTTTGCTTCTAGTTTTGCTTCTAGTTTTCCTTCTAGGTTTGCTTCTAGTTTTTCTTCCATTTTTGCTTCTAGGTTTGCTTCCGATTTTGCTTCCAAATTTGCTTCTAGTTTTGCTTCTTGCGTTCCTTCCAATTTTGCTTCCCGCTTTGCTTCCGATTTTTCTCCCAGGTTTGCTTATGATTTTGCATCCAATTTTGCTTCCAAGATTGCTTCTGGTTTGCTTCTAGTTTGGCTTCCATTGTTGCTTATAAAAATGCTTCTTGTTTTGCTCCCGGTTTTAATTCTAGGTTTGCTTCATGTTTTGCTACCAATTTTTCTTCCAAGATTGCTTCTAGTTTGTTTCTAGTTTGGCTTCCATTGTTGCTTCCTTTTTTGCTTCTTTTTTTGCTTTCATTTATTACTTTAATATGTTTTAATTTAATTTAATTTGTTAAATATATGATGCCTCTTAAATAACTCATATGATTATAGAGTAAGTAATTTAATTATTTAACTCATATGATTAAATAAAAAGATAATTATTATAACATGATCATCATCTATAATTAAAACAAATGAGTCAAATATCTATAATTTTGAATTTGACAATATCCATCCTGAGAAGTAAATTAAAATCATCATACATAATAAATATCCATCCAAAAATTATTGACCACTTTTAATATATATAAATTGACAAGTCAATACTGATAAGATCACCATCATATATAACTAAAATAGGTGAAAGTCAAATATGCTAGTAGATCAACAACATGTGAAAATGATACATGTCCAACAGTCGACATAAGTCAAAATGATACATGTACAAATGATATAAGTAAAAATGATAAATTATTTAACTCAAATTGATACAAGTCAAGATGATACATGTCCAAATGATATAAGTGAAAATGATAAATTTCAATATGATACAACTCAATAATATGGTACTGTAGGCTGTGAAAATGATACATATGATAGTAATCATGAAAAGAGGCATCATAACGATATATCATCAATGATCCATGATGCAGTCTATATGATCATGAATGTCACTGGGTACTAGCAGCAACTACCTCATCATCATCACCACCATTGTGATCATCATCATCATCATCATCATCATCATCATCATCATCATCATCATAACGATATATCAACAATGATCCATGAAGCAGTCTATATGATCATGAATGTTGTTGGGTACTACCATCAATTGCCTCACCATCATCACCACTATAGTGATCATCATCATCATCGTTTTCGTCATCATCGTTGTCATCGGCCTCAATGTCTTCCATATCTACGTCATCATCATCCTCTGCCATGTGATATGTATCAGTAGAACCAATATTTTTTGGATCTATATCATGAAGAGGATCATCTTGATCTTCTAGAAGACCTGTGTTTTACAAAAAAAAACATTTCAAATGAAAAGTTATTATTTATTTCATGCAATATTTTATTTTTCTATTATATATCTAATATTGAAACATATGCGATGAAACCATAATCATATTACATCATATCAAAGTGCACATACCATAATAAAATTTCAAAAAAGTTACAACTAATATGTGATTCCAATGATGTAAAACATTCAACAATTCTAATAAATGTTAGTAAAGATCATAAATTTTTTTTTTATACAATTTAACTATCAATTATAAATTATATTACATAACCTTAAGTGCCAACCCTCTGGAAAAAAATGAGGAGACTGTAAGAAGATTGGCTGCAAGGGGCTTTGGTACAGGAGATGGACATGGCTCTTCCAAGCCATCCACTAAGATGGTTTCATACAAAAATGTGGAAGATATCCCCATTTCTAGAGAGCTCATGATTTAGGTTGATATGAAAAATGATGTTGTTCTAGTACCCATATATGGCATCATGGTTCCATTTCATGTAGCCACCATCAAGAGTGTTACAATCCAACAAGATGGAGGGAATTCTTATATAATGGTAATTTTCAATGTTCCAAGTACCGGCTTTAATGCCAACTAAATGCCAACATTGAAATTCCCTAGCAATATTTATGTTAAGGAAATTTCCTTTAGATCCAAGGATTCAAAGCACATCAACGATGTGGTACACATAATTAAATACCATAGATGATTTGTAGCAATGAAAGAGTTTGAAAAGGAAAAGAGAGCTACACTGGTGACTCGGGAGAAACTTCAACTTTCAAAAACAAAGGTAATTAGGTTGGTAGACTTGTGGATCAGGCATATATTTGGTGGAAGAGGAAGAAAGATGACTAGAACTCTAGAGGCCCATCATAATGGATTTCGGTATTCAACCATGAGAGAAGAAGAAAGAGCTGATTTCATGTATCAAAACATTAAGCATGCATTCTTCCAGCTAGTGAAGAAGGAGATGATTACTTTGCTTCATTTTCATTTGCATAACCATATCATGGTGTGGGAACCAAGAAGACCAAGGATGTCCAGTTTTATGTGGAGGTAATGGATGTGGTCCAAACTTTATGAGGGGTAAGAAGGTCAATGTATGATCCTAATGAAATTGAGGAAGAACAACAAGAGAGGGACATGAAAAATAAAATCAATGCAGAGTTTCAAGGATTTGTCAAGCAAGTAAGAGAGCTATGGGAGCATCCTCATCTAAAATATTTTGAACTAGAGTTTGATATACCATTTAGAGAGTTTGGTTTTCATGGAGTTCCTTTCAAAGCCCCTACTTTTATTGTTCCTTTGGTAAACTATTTGGTAGAGTTGGTGGAATTACCTTTCTTAGTAATCACTATTAGTGAGATTGAGATTGTTAATCAATTATGCACTAATTGCCTGTAGCAATGAAAGAGTCTGAAAAGGCAGAGAGAGCTACACTGGTGACTCGAGAAATTTCAGCTTTCAAAAACAAAGGCAATTAGGCTGGAAGACTAGTGGATCATGCCAACATTTGGTGGAAGAGGAAGAAGGATGACTAGAACTCTAGAGGCGCACCATAATGGATTTTGGTATTCAACCATGAGAGTAGAAGAGAGAGTTGATATCATGTATCAAAACATTAAGCATGCATTCTTGCAGCCAACGGAGAATGAGATGATTACTTTGCTTCATTTTCATTTGCATAACCATATCATGGCGTGGGAACCAAGAAGACCAAGGAGGTCTAGTTTATGTGGAGGTAATGGATGTGGTCCAAACTTTAGGAGGGGAAAGAAGGTCAATGTATGATCCTGATGAAATTGAGGAAGAACAACAAGAGAGGGACAAGAAAAATAAAATCAATGCAAAGTTTCAAGGATTTGTCAAGCGAGTAAGAGAGCTATGGAAGCAGCCTCATCTAAAATATTTTGAACTAGAGTTTGGTGCACCATTTAGAGAGCTTGGTTTTCATGGAGTTCCTTTCAAATCCTCTGCTTTTATTGTTCCTTTGGTAAACTGTTTGGTAGAGTTGGTGGAATTATCTTTCTTAGTAATCACTATTAGTAAGATTGAGATTGTTAATCAATTAGGTGCTAATTTCCTATAGCAATGAAAGAGTTTGAAAAGGTAGAGAGAGCTACAATGGTGACTCAAGAGAAACTTCAACTTTCAAAAACAAAGGAAATTAGGCTGGCAGACTTGTGGATCGGGCCAACATTTGGTAGAAGAGGAAGAAAGTGTTGGAAACACAAGGGTAGACAACTGAGAGGGGGGGAGTGAATCAGTTGTCACAGAATTTCAAACTTATTCAACTTATTAACCTTATTCTCAAATATGATCAATAACCATGAAAGAATAAATCAACAACACATCAACAACACACATAACACGAATATTTTTTACGTGGAAACCCTGTTAGGGGAAAAACCATGGTGGAGGTCAATCCACAAGACTATACCCTGTTAAAAGTATAAAGAAATATGAATGGGGAACACACATGCATTCAAGTGCATTACCTAGAGCTCACCGCTCAATTACAAAAGTAAGACACACTGTCTTACAAAAGGATATGAATTACATCCACAAGATTTGAACTGTGAAAAATAGCATCTGCTAATTCCTGATTACAATTTTGGTTAAGCACATGAACACTTCTTCACTCTTCTTCACACTCTGCTTCTGCCTTTGAAAGATCTAAACAATATTCACACATAGGACTCGCACAATTTTCATACTCATTCCTTCAAATGATAACGAAATTTCTTATATATATCCACAACAAGAAATTACACAGCTACATGTTGACCTCAATGAAATAAAAAAATGAATACAAACTGTCCGCCCAAAACATTAAATATTATTAATGCGAATCAACCAAGGTAGGCCACAACATAGTGAAGACCCAAAATAAAATTCTCAAACACAAACCACCTTCAAAAATTAATCCTCGAAGATCCACAACATGCTACAACACCATGTTGGCCAAGAACATGAAAAACATGAACACGCAAGAGAAAATATCGAATCACGAGCACAACGATCAATGCAGACGTGCAACACAAATAGAGCATGATCTAGAAACATACAAAAACATCATGAATCACTAGAGAAGAATCCACAACAACTGAACTTGCTAAAATATCATCACCTTGATTCAAGAACACCAACTAAAGCAACAAGAAAACTGTCAGAATAAAAATCTTCATGCGGAACTCTAAAACTTAACATGGATAAACTAGATATACTTGACAAGAAACCCTTTAATCCACAACCTCTGATCATCAACGCACTGAACTCACCAATAGACTGAACTTCATTTCACCACTGACAACCTGCAACTTATTTTATTACAATTTTCTCAATATCCTTGAAATATACAACCTCTAAGACATTAATGCCAATAGTGTTGACATCAATGACAACCACATATCAGTAGCATGACCACAACATCCAACAATCCCCCCCTTTGGCATTGATGGAAACACATGATGTGAAAAACACCATCAACACAACTATCTTCAACACTTACTCCCCCTTAGGTTCTGACTCTTTTCTCCTGAAAAAATCTTCTCCCACATGACTCTTCTTCTTAGATAATTCACAATTTTTCACATGACTTCTCCCCATTTGACATCAATGAAAAATATTTCTTTTCTCCACACAAGCTCTAAACCACATATCTGAACATCTAACTACTCCCCCTGAGTAGCAACCACCACAACATCAACCCAAATCAAAATATGACTGTGAAATGCACGGATTGATGCAAGTCAATGCATCTTAGTTCTGATTAGGAGGGGTAATCACCCTAGCTTCCCTTTGAGATACTCAAAAGTATCCTTAGGCAACGATTTTGTAAAGATATCTGTAATTTGTTCCTTAGTAGGCACATACTCCAATTTGACTTCCCTTCCACTCACCTTCTCTCTCAAAAAGTGAAACTTGATAGATATATGCTTGGTCTTTGAATGTAGCACCAGATTCTTAGAAATGTTAATTGCACTTGAATTATCACAGAATATAGCAATGGGTTCATCATACACAACTCTTATATCTTTCAACATCTACTTCATCCGCAATACTTGAGTACAATTGTTAGCAACAACAATGTATTATGCCTCTACAGTAGACAAAGAAATGGTATTCTGCTTCTTACTTAACCATGAAATCAACTTCTTCCCCAAGAAAAATGCACCACCACTAGCACTCTTTCTATCATCTACCTAACCTACCCAATCAACATCAGTAAAAGCATTCAAAGTAAGATCATCATCTTTAGGATACCACAACCCAAAATCAATTGTCCCCTTCAAGTATCTAAAAATTCTCTTCACAACAGTTACATGAGATTCCTTAGGATCAACTCAAAATCTTGCAACAATGCATACAACATTGATGATATCTAGTCTGGTTTGAGTCAAGTAAAGCAATCCACCAATCATCGATATGTATCTAGTCTGATTTTCTTTGGGAGAATCATCATCTTGTGTCAACTTGCATCCAGTCACCATGGGTGTACCAACTAGCTTTGAATCTTCCATACCAAACTTCTTTAGCAATTATTTCACATACTTGGACTGAGATATGAAGACCCCTTTATCTAACTAAGTAATTTGCAATCCCAAAAAGAATTTCATCTCACCAATCATAGACATCTCAAACTCATTCTGAATCTCATCAACAAACTTCATGCACAAACCATCATCTCCTCCGAAAATGATATCATCAACAAAGACTTCAACAATCAAATCTTTATCATCATCAATCTTGAAATAAAGATTACTATCAACAATACCTTTATTGAATCCAAGCTTCAAAAAATACTTGTCCAATCTGGCATACCATTCTCTTGGGGCTTGCTTAAGTCCATACAATGCTTTCTTCAATTGAAAAACCATATCTCCCTGATCAGTCAATTGAAATCCATCAGGTTGCTCAATATACACTTCTTCTAGTTCACCATTTAGGAATGCTAACTTGACATCTATCTAATAAAACTTGTAGTTTTGGTAAGAAACATAAGCAAGAAATAATCTCATAGCTTGAATCCTAGCAACAGGGGCAAAAGTTTCTTCAAAATCATTTCCTTCCATTTGGGAATATCCTTTACACAACAATCTTGCTTTGTTTCTAACAACTTCACCTTGCTCATTCAACTTTTTTCTAAAGACCCATTTAATTCCAATTACATTTTTGTCCTTAGGTCTAGGAACAAGAATCCATGTATTATTCTTCTCAATTTTCTATAGCTCTTCTTTCATTGCTTCCACCCAATGTTCATCTTTGCATGCTTCATTCACATTATTAGGGTTAGTCTTTGAAATCAAACAATATTCTTCTGCAATCTTTCTCCTAGTCTGAACACCTTTGTTCTTATCACCTATAATCTAATCTTCTGAATGATTTAGTCTTACATACCTTGGAGTCTTAGAATGTTCTTGAACTTCTGGCTCTTGTGATCTCTCTTCTGAACTTTCACTAGTTCCTTCCTCTTGATTTTCTTGATTCACCAGAATGATTTGAACTTGATTTTGAGTCTAAAGTTTCTTTCTTGTGACTGCACTATTATTCTGATCATTTGAATCATATCCATAGGTTCTGGACGGTCTAGTTATGTCTTCATCAACCTTGACATTTGCACTTTCAACTACTTTCCTTAATCTCTTGTTGTAGCACCGGTAGGCCTTGCTCTTAGTAGAATAACCAAGAAAGATTCCTTCACCACTCCTAGCATCAAAATTTCCTATCTCTTCATCTCTTCTAATATAGCATTTACTCCCAAAGATTTTGAAATATCTAACAGTAGGCTTATGACCAGTCCATAGCTCAAAAGGGGTCTTACCAGTATCACCTTTGAACTGTACCCGGTTGAGGATGTAAACAACAATACTCACAACTTCTCTCCAATAGATATAAGGGACATTTCCTTCGAGCATCATAGTCCTAGCAACATCTTGAACTGTCATGTTCTTCCTTTCCACAACTCCATTTTGTTGAGGGGTCCGTAGGGCAGATAATTGTCTCTTTATCCCATGCACTTCATAGAAATAATTAAACTCATGAGAAGTGAATTCACCACCTCTATCTGATCTCAAACATTTAATCTTCAAACCTATCTCTGTCTCAACCATAGCCTTATAAGTCTTGAATTTCTCCAAAGCTTTATATTTCTCCCTTAAGAAAGTAACCCACATCAATATAGAGTAATCATCAATAAGTAACATGAAGTACTTGTCTCCTTGTAAACTTTTGATTCTAGAAGGACCACACAAATTAGTATGAACAAGCTCCAACACTTCTTTTGAACAATATTGTTTTCTCCGAAATGAAATTCTAGTTTTCTTCCCTAACTGACATTCCTTGCATATAGTATTAGTAGGCTTTACCAACTTAGGAGGATCTCTCATTGCTTGAGTAGAACTTATCTTAACAATATTGTCAAAGTTTACATGACACATTCTCCTATGCCACAACCAAATTTCATCAACTTGAGCAATCAAACAACTTTTACTAGCAACATTCAGGTGAAAGATGTTACCTTTTGTTTTTGTACCTGAAGCAATCACATTTCCAGAACTCCCCAATATTCTACACTTACCATTCTTGAATTGAAGATTGTATCCCTTGTTAACCATCTGTCCGACACTCAAGATATTATGCTTCAAACCTTCCACATAAAGAACATCATCAGTATTATTCTTTCCATCAAGAGAAATGGATCATCTGCCATGGATTACACCAGCTTTGTCATCACCAAATCCTACAACACCACCATCATACTTTTCTAGATTCACAAATTTTATTTTATCACCTATCATGTGATGAGAGCATCCACTGTCAATCACCCATTCATCTTTCTCTTCAACTTGAGCAACTAGAGCTTTCTCCACATTTGAGCAACTAACAGATTCAATAGGTGTTGGATCATTTTCCTTGATAGCAATAAATACCCATTCATCTTCCCTTGTATTTCCTTTATCAGATTCATCATCTATCACACCTTCATCAACAAAATAATAGCACTTTCTTTGAAATATGGGCTTGTTATGTCTTGGCTTAGGGACTCTTTCTGGACACCTTGATGCAAAATGACCTATCTTATTGCAAGAAAAACTTTTAATAGGCAATTTCCCTTTATATTTACCTTCTCCTCTGGTTTCACTTTTGACAATAAGTGCTTCAAGCTCCTCTAGCTTTCTCTCCTCTTCTTCAATCTCTCTCATTTCATCCTCATAATTGAATACCTTTCTAGAAGAACTTTCTCCCAAATCATATCTTTGTTTATCTCTTCCAGAAGTAGTAGCCTTGAATGTAGATTCTATCTTAGGAAGAGCATCACCAAATTCACTCAACTCAAAATTAGTAAGCTTACCAATCAACATGTCTCTAGTTACATTTGTTATAGTTTGAAGCTCTTCAATAGTAGTAGCTTTGAATTTGTATGCAACAGGAAAGGATCTAAGCACTTTAGCAACAATCTCTGATTCTTCCAACTGTCCACCAACACATCTAATACCACACAAGTTCATTCACTCTTTGCATGAAAGTGGTAATGTTCTCATCATCACCCATTCTCAACATTTCATATTTCCCTTTCAGACTTTGTAACTTAGCAATCTTCACATTAGCATCACCTTCATACAAAGTTTCCAACTCTTTCCAGATCTCATAAGCAGTCTTCAGATCCATAACATTTGTCATCTTAGAATCAATCAAAGCACTCAACAATGCTTCCTTAGCCCTGATATTGTGCTCAACATCCCTAATCTTAGGAATAGTAGTAGGACCATTCTGAGGGATAACATACCTATTGCTTAATGTAATGCTCCAGTAGGGTTCACCAATGCATCTCAGATGGCACTCCATTCGAGTCTTCCATAGAGAATAATTTGTTCCATCAAATCTCAAACTATCCTTCTTGTATGTCACCATCTTGGATCACCTCAAGTTGTTAAACTTATTCCAAGGAATCAACTCTGATACCAATTGTTGGCAACACAAGGGTAGACAACTGAGAGGGGGGGTGAATCAGTTGTCACATAATTTCAAACTTATTAAACTTATTAACCTTATTCTCAGATCTAATCAATAACCATGAAAGCATAAATCAACAACACATCAGAAACACACATAACACCAAGATTTTTTACATGGAAACCTTGTTAGGGGAAAAACCATGGTGGAGGTCAGTCGACAAGATTATACCCTATTAAAAGTATAAAGAAATATGAATGGGGAATGCACATGCATTCAGACACACTACCTAGAGCTCACTGGTCAATTACAAAAGGAAGACACATACACTCTCTTACAAAAGGATATGAATTACATCCACAAGATTTGAACTAAGAAAAATAGCATCTGCTAATGCTTGATTACAGTTCTGGTTAAGAACATGAACACTTCACTTTTCTTCACTCTTCTTCACACTCTACTTCTGCCTTTGAAAGATCTGAATAATATTCACACATAGGAATCACACTATTTTCATACTCATGCCTTCAAATGATAAAGTAATCGCTTATATATATCCGCAACAAGAAACTACATTGCTAATGTCAGCCTCAATGAAATAATAAAATGAATACAAACTGCCAGCCCAAAACATTAAAGATTATTAATGTGAATAAACCAAGGTTAGCCACAACATAGTGAAGACCCAAAATAAAATTCTCAAACATGAACCACCTTCAAAAATTAATCCTCGAAGATCCACAACACGCTACAACACCTTGTAGGCCAAGAACATGAAAAACATGAACACACAAGAGAAAATATCGAATCATGAGCACAACAATCAATGTAGATGTGCAACACAGATAGAGCATGATATAGAAATGTCCAAAAACATCATGAATCACCAAAGAAGCATCCACAACAGCTAAACTTGCTAAAATCTCATCACCTTCATTCAAGAACACCAACTAAAGAAACAAAAAAATTGTCAGAATACAAATCTTCACGCGGATCTCTGAAACTTAACGTGGATAAACTAGATATACTCGACAAGAAACCCTTTAATCCACAACCTTTGATCATCAATGTACTAAACTCATTGATAGACTGAACTTCACTTCACCACTGACAACCTGCAACTTATTTTATTACAATTTTCTCAATATCCTCGACATATACAACCTCTAAGACATTAATTCCAATAGTGTTGACATTAATGACAACCACATATTAGTAGCACAACCACAACATCCAATAGAAAGATGACTTGAACTCTGGAGGCCC
Source organism: Sequoia sempervirens (assembly GCA_007258455.2). Taxonomy (NCBI): domain Eukaryota; kingdom Viridiplantae; phylum Streptophyta; class Pinopsida; order Cupressales; family Cupressaceae; genus Sequoia; species Sequoia sempervirens. The sequence continues at coordinate 175,877,065 of VDFB02026320.1, forward strand.
ACCATAATGGATTTCAGTATTCAACCATGAGAGCAAAAGAGAGAGTTGATATCATGTATCAAAACATTAAGCATGCATTCTTCCAGCCAACGGAGAAGGAGATAATTACTTTGCTTTATTTTCATTTGCATAACCATATCATGGTGTGGGAACCAAGAAGACCAAGGATGTCGTGTTTTATGTGGAGGTAATGGATGTGTTCCAAAATTTAGGAGGGGCAAGAAGGTTATTGTATGATCCTGATGAAATTGAGGAAGAACAACAAGAGAGGGACATGAAAAATAATATTAATGCAGAGTTTCAAGGATTTGTCAAGCTAGTAAGAGAGCTATGGGAGTAGCCTCATCTAAAATATTTTGAACTAGAGTTTGATGTACCATTTAGAGAGCTTGGTTTTCATGGATTTCCTTTCAAAGCCTCTGCTTTTATTGTTTCTACGGTAAACTGTGTGGTAGAGTTGGTGGAATTACCTTTCTTAGTAATCACTATTAGTGAGATTGAGATTGTTAATCAATTAGGCGCTAATTTCCTGTAGCGATGAAAGAGTTTGAAAAGGTAGAGAAAGCTACATTGGTGACTCAAGAGAAACTTCATCTTTAAAAAAAAAGTCAATTAGGCTGGAAAAATTGTGGATTAGGTCAACATTTGGCAGAAGAGGAGAAAGATGACTGGAACTTTGGAGGCCCACCATAATGGATTTCGGTATTCAACCATGAGAGGAGAAGAGAGAGCTGATATCATGTATCAAAACATTAAGCATGCATTCTTCCAGCCAGCGGAGAAGGAGATGATTACTTTGCTTCATTTTTATTTGCATAACCATAGCGTGGCGTGGGAACCAAGAAGACCAAGGATGTCCAGTTTCATGTGGAGGTAATGGATGTGGTCCAAAATTTAGGAGGGGAAAGAAGGTCAATGTATGATCCTAATGAAATTGAGGAAGAATAGCAAGACAGGGGCATGAAAAATAAAATTAATGTGGAGTTTCAAGGATTTGGCAAGCGAGTAAGAGAGCTATGGGAGCAGCCTCATCTAAAAGAGTTTGAACTAGAGTTTGATGTACCATTTAGAGAGCTTGGTTTTCATGGAGTTCCTTTCAAATCCTCTGCTTTTATTGTTCCTACGATAAACTGTTTGGTAGAGTTGGTGGAATTACCTTTCTTAGTAATCACTATTAGTGAGATTGAGATTGTTAATCAATTAGGCGCTAATTTCTTGTAGCAATGAAAGAGTATAAAAAGGCAGAGAGAGCTACACTGGTGACTTAGGAGAAACTTCAACTTTCAAAAACAAAGGCAATTAGGCTGGCAGACTTGTGGATCAGGCCAACATTTGGTGGAAGAGGAAGAAAGATGAATGGAACTTTGGAGGCCCACCATAATGGATTTTAGTATTCAACCATGAGAGCAGAAGAGAGAGATGATATCATGTATCAAAACATTAAGCATGCATTCTTTCAACTAGCAGAGAAGGAGATGATTACTTTGCTTCATTTTCATTTGTATAAACATATCATGGCGTGGGAACCAACAAGACCAAGGATGTCCAGTTTTATGTGGAGGTAATGGATGTGGTCCAAACTTTAGGAGGGGCAAGAAGGTTAATGTATGATCCTGATGAAATTGAGGAAGAACAGCAAGAGAGGTAGAGGAAAAATAATATCAATGCAAAGTTTCAAGGATTTGTCAAGTGAGTAAGAGAGCTATGGGAGTAGCCTCATCTAAATATTTTGAACTAGAGTTTGATGTACCATTTAGAGAGCTTGGTTTTCATGGATTTCCTTTCAAAGCCTCTTATTTTATTGTTCCTACGATAAACTATTTGGTAGAGTTGGTGGAATTACCTTTCTTAGTAATCACTATTAGTGAGATTGAGATTGTTAACCTTGAGAGAGTAGGACTTGGGAAAAAGGAATTTGATATGGTTATTGTTTTCAAAGACTTCAAGCGGGATGTACTCCGCATTGAAGCCATTCCTCAATTTTCACTTGATGGCATCAAGGAATGACTGAACTCCATGGATATAAAGTATTATGAAAGGATAATGAACTTGAACTAGCAGCCAATTTTGAAGACTATTATTGATGATCTAGACAAATTTATTGAAGAGGGTGTTTGGGAATTTTTGAATATGGAAGCTAGTGATTCCGATTATGATAATTCATAAGAGTCAGATCGAGGATATGAACCCTCTGATGTAGAAGAGGAATCAGAATTAGATGAGGAAGGTTCAGAAGATGAATCTCTTGTGGAGTTAAGTGAGGACGAGTCTGACAGTGAAGAGGAAAGGTGGCGACGAAAGTTAAAAGCTATAGGGAAGTCTCAGGCACTTGATATTAGAGATTCAAGAGGAATTCCTACCAAGAGGCATAAAGTCAGATGAATTGAGTTCATCTACATCCTTATACTATTTATTGATGCACATAAATGGTTCAGTTGTTTATGCAAATGATGCATATATGTTAACTTGATCAGTGTTGTTACTTTGGTAGTTTGACTTCTATGACAACCAACCATAAGGCCATTCTGTGCGGGAGCACGTTTTTGTTTTTAGTTAGCTTTTTTGGATAGCTCTACTTGGTGTTAAGGACATTCCATTTATATTTTGAATGTTTAGAAGTCTAGTATTACATGCTTCTCTATGTTGATTAAATCACGTTGTAGGTTTTTTACTGCTGATTTCTTTATTTATGGAATTTTTTTAACTTGGAAGACAAGAATTTACTATCTTTTTAAAAATTAGATGGAAAAATTAAGTGGTTGGTTAGCTACACCAAGTGATGTATACTACAAGGATGTGTTAGATCTATAGGATGCCTACCAAGATGCATCAAAAAATTGTTACATGTTAAAATAATGGCAACATCGTGATGAAGGATGAGAAAGATGCATGTGGATCACTTAGTAGAATGGCAACCTGAATTCAAGGAAGCACTCCTTGAGATACCTTGTTTGAGAGAAAAGAAGATAAATCAAATTAACATGGGACTAAGTTACTCAAATGATACAACTCATAACTTAAATGAGGACACTTAAGAGATATTAAAAGATAATGGTCATTAATTAAAAGATGCGATGAAAATAAGGCATGAATGTCACCCACTACCCTTTAAGGCAAACAATATTTTTTTCCTCAACATGAAATAATGGGACAATTGAGTGGGATCTAGGGCCAATAGAGAAGCACTTTAGGACTCATCTTACACATCAATAAAAAACTCAACACAAGAAATGCAAATTGACATATTAACACAACAATATCCAACTAAGTTTTGAAAGTCAACTATTGATACCTCGTTCTCCATCCATATTAAAAAATTGGCCCACTTTTTGCTTTGTAACTTTTCCTTTTCAAATTGCTTTGGATGCCGACCATATTTCTCCTCCTGTCAAAACATGGCACATGGACTAGTTAAACTAATTAATATGAAATCATTTACTTTTTCCTAGGGAATTAAAAAAATATCATTTAACATATTAAATATACTTACAAATTTACAGATCAAGGCTTGTAAACCTTTCTGGCCACTATGATGCGTGGCACAAAGTTTTTGAATCCTAGCCTTGGAGGCCTTGTCCTGAAACATATACTAATTCAATTTAAATATGCACAAATACAATTTAATTTTTTTTTAATAAATTTGATATAATCTTATGAGAAAATTCAAATACTTGCATACTCTCCTCACCGGATTTCCTTCATGCTTCAGACTTCTCATATGCTTTTACAAGCTCTTTCCATACTTTGACACTTACATCAATTGGCCTTTTTTTGAGCCTTAGCTAGGGAGGGATTTTTATCTTCTTTTTTTGGTTGCATCAAAATCACTTGCAATTTTGAGACGTTTGTAGCTTTACCTTCTTCACAGACCAACCTGTGCCAAATTTAGTCTCCATGTCATTGATAACTGCTTTTTGTAGGTGTATGGGTATCTTTGAGAATGGAAAATGTAGATGGTCTTTGAACTATTGAAGGCATGATTCCTTCAACCTATTCACAAACCCGTTTCGAGCATCTGTCATTTAGACTTCCCCTAAAACCACATCATATTCTATCTTGGTATTGTAGATACCAATGCAAGATCAAAAAGATGGTGTGGTGGAAGAAGTATGTGTCCCAAGAGTGGGTGGGACAGTGGAAGCCTCTACTCCATGTTCTACACTCCTAGAGTTTAGTATTTCTAATTTCCTCCTGGATCTTTTGCTCGATCTAGGATTGCTTGGGGAATCAATCGATTCCCTTTGACATGGTTGATTTCATTACAATGTTTGAGGGGATTCACTAGATCAGTTTTCTATGTATTTGGCAAGCATTGTCCAGTGCACATCATCCAAATTGTTCATTGTCTCTGCCCCCAATATGGAAGCCAATGCCTCTTTATCTTTGTCAGTCACATGTCCCTATATATATATAAAATAAATTTCTTTTATTAAATTTTAAAATAAAAAACTAAAAAGTAAAAATGAAAGAAACATGGGAAACATTTACAAATCTATAAATTGAAAATGAATTACCTCATTGTGGCCAAAGTCTTCTCCCTTTGTTCTCTTCCCTCTATCGCTTGACATTTTGAGGCGACCTAGGGAAAATTATTTTCATCCAGTTTGTGGAGGCAAACGAAGTACACACTATCAAGTATGAAAGTTTTTGTCTAGTTTGTGGTATGAAAGTTTTACCTTGAATGACTCTCTTTTTGGATTTAAACGCCTATGAATCAATTGATTGCACGCTTATATAGAATATAAATATATTTGAAAGGATATAAATACATTCAAAATGAAACAAATGTATTGTAAAAAAATCAACGCTTGCACACCTGTATAGAATGGTAATCTTTGGGGGATAAAAAGGGTGCAGAGTGTGGTTTTATTGAGAGTTAACACAGATAGGTCCCATGCTCAAGTCGCATCCGATGATTAGAAAGAAAATGAATGTGTGCACACAATCAATTTGAAACCACAAGCTCATTGTTCTGTAGAAGAATAAGTGAAAATTAGTAATAGCTAATTTAAGCTCGAAGGTCTCACAAATTTGAGGAAATGATCTATTATTCAATTGTCATCTCAAAAGCTCTATCTCCTCGTATTGTCTTGACCAACCTCTATTCCCACAGGACCTGGCTACAGTGGGGAAAATGCAATTTAACGACTTGTCTTGAAAGCACTCGACTACTTGCCGATATTGGCATGGTGTGATGGTTTATAGGTGGCATTGTTGTTCTTGCCACCAAGGTTCAAACCCCGTTGGGGTGGTATTTTTGAATGGTTTTATTTCGGTTCATAGCTCCGGTCAAAAGCGTTTACCCCTTGAATAAAAAAAAGAGCACTCGACTACTTTTTATGGAAGGAAGGTCCGAGAAATAGAACCAGAAACTAAAAGCTTGGGATGGGAATGATAAGCGAACCGGGGCATTGGAGTTTCAAAAACACGTTCACTACTCTCGAATGTAGAGGAAATAATGAAATGTCTACAATTTTACCCTCCTCCTTTGCAACCACATGAGACTTGAATGATTTGCGTGTAAACAAAACAATATTCACAACCCTTTCTTCACAATCCTCTCCATTTAATCCAAACAAAAATATTTGTGGGAAGGAAAAAAACAAATTGTAACCTTACCTATGGTGTCACAAACTAAATCAAATTTTCTATCTACTTGCTTGTAGCCCTCCTTCACGCCGTTTTCCCCTTTTTTCTCCTCTCTTCCTTCTCGCGGATTTTTTCTCTTGTCATCTCTTCCTTCTTGATGCGGGAAGTTTTAAATTTTTGTTCTTGATTCAATAGTCAGCGTTATAGTCAGCATAGCAAAGTGCACCTAATTTAGTGTCTCCTTTCAGCCAAAAATGTAATCTATTTGGGATGCAAAAGGTGGTGTAAAGTGCACCTAATTTAGCGCCTAGTAGTGCAAAATGATGTATTTTTCTTGGAAGTTGATAAATAAATTGATCCTAAATTGAATTCATCTTCATTTGTTCCAAGGAAGCAATCATGGTTTCCTATTTTATCTATTCCTTATCTCATGTCAATTTTGTGGGTGCAAAACTAATAGAGGTTAGATTTGTGAACTCAGAAATGACCCCTATACAACTAGATGAGTCATCTAAAGTGTGAAATATATGTCTAAAGTGAGGTTTTGTGTTAGATAGCATATTTGTTGAAATGATATAATTGGTGTACTAAACATTATTTACTATGTTATGTATTACAGGGGCGAGACGAGGCCATGGCAACAGATCGTGTCATGTCAAATGAGGACACAATGGCTGAAACAGGACATCAGGTACTCAAATTTTGACTTAGCTTAGGAAAGAATGATTAGATGGAATTTTGTGATACGTCCATCTTTTGTCACAATATTGTGGAAATTTATAATGTATTATCCAATCTTGACATAAATTAATGCATGTTGATTATTTTAGATGGAGATTGGAGCAAATGCAGAGCCTGAGCGTTCAACTAGAAAAAGAGGAAGAAATGTACGTGGAGGTGGACCTAAAATTGTTAAATCACGTAGATGATAGTGGGTGTTCGAGGATATGACAATGGATCTTCCAGACACAACAAATGATTGCACTAAACAAGAGGCTGGTTAGTGGTTCAAGAGCACCTTTTCACCTCCATGGTCTATTTTGTAGATGATTCCATTTTCCATTTGTACAATTCATTTCAAAGTCATTTGATGAGTATTAGGCAAAAAATGTAAAATTGTCAACAAATAATGTCAATTTACAAAAAGTGTAAAAGTTGCAATTAGGGGGTTAATGAGGTTTTGGTCGGTTGAGGGTAGTTAGGAGGTTAGAAATTGATCATACATGGTGTAAATTTATTTAAAAATTATTTTGTAATCATTTTGTGGTCGTTGGTGATTGAATCCTTGGGTATAATAATGAAAGAACTCTGATTTTATGCACATTTTCCAGAAAATTGACTATTTTCAAGCTTATGTACTGCCTATACAGACTTGAAAATGTGTAAGAATGTTCTTGAAAGTTGATATTATCAATCACCTTCCAAATCTATCTTGTTTCATGCATTTTAGTTAAGAATTGTGCAAGATATAGTCATTTTTCTCAAAACTATCTAAAACCCTTGCTAGGGTAACAGTGGATAAAAGAAATTTTGTTTCTCTTTATTGGATTGGTGAAATCATCTAAAAATTTGCATGAAGGACTGTTTTCAGGCTATCTTTCAGACTTTAGAGTTGTGGATCTATAGCTTATGGTTTTGGATGCGTGCAAGGAAGCCCTAGTATGTGTTTTTCACTAAAAACTAAAAAAAAGACAGTATACAATCCTTGATCCCGTGTTTTGATGATTAAAAAAGGAATTTCCTTCTTATGGCAGTGTTTGGTAAAGGTGTAAGGAATTCCTAAGAGTCATCACCTTCAAATTTAGTGGGAAAACAAGCTTAGATTTATCATCATTCAGACTATCCTAAGTAAACAAGGTTACCACAGTCCACAAGAGGCAAAGCAACATAGTTATTATGTTTGTAAGAGTCATAAACTCATCAAAGAGTTGTTCAATGGGGAAATTCACATGTTTGTGAAGCTTTTACAAGTTTGAGTTCTTGAAGATACAAGTCTTGTATTGATTGTGGGTGATTTTCCTTTAAGGACAAAGTATTTGCAACCTAAAGCTTTAGGACAGTCTTGAAGAATTAAGGGATATGGTGGGAAAAGTGATGCTAATGGTTGTGTTGTTGGATTTAGGGTTCTTGGTGAGTGTTAAGACTATGTTGTGTTCATGTTTGTGTTAGGACTATTGGAGATGACTTATTTGTTCTTGAATGATTCAATGCATTGGAGGGTGCACTATTGAAGTCTTTTGAATCCTTGTATCATGAATTGAGATAATGGTGTTTGATGGATCTAATGCACTTTTGGAACTCTGATTTCATATGTAAATTAAGTTGTGGCTATTGAAGTTGAGAGATTTAGTGTCTTCCTTTAACTCTGCATCAGTCAGGACTATAGTACATGGGATGAATACTTTGAGAAAATATATGACTAAAGTGAGGTTTTGTGTTGGATAGCATATTCGTTGAAATGATATAATTGGTGTAGTAAACATTATTTACTATGTTTTGTATTATAGGGGCGAGACGAGGCCATGGAAATAGATCATGTCATATCAAATGAGGATAGAATGGATGAAGTGGGACATCAAGTACTCAAATTTTGACTTAACTTAGGAAAAAATGATCTAATGGAATTTTGTGATACATCCATCTTTTTTCACAATATTATTGAAATTTATAATGTATTATCCAATCTTGACATAAATTAATGCATGTTGTTGATTATTTTAGATGGAGATTGGAGCAAATGCAGAGCCTGAGCGTTCAACTAGCAAAAGAAGAAGATATGTACGTGGACGTGGACCTAAAATTATTAAATCACGTAGATGACAGTGGTTGGAAGAGGATATGACAATGGATCTTCTAGACACAACAGATGATTGCATTGAACAAGAGGTTGGTCAGGACTATAGTACATGGGATGAATACTTTGAGAAAATTGTTGTTTGCAGATGTTTTGTATGTCATGGAAAGAAACAATTCAAACGAGCAATTGTACAAAGACATTAAATATATGATGAGCTTCTAGTCGGTAGTATGCCTCCTACAATCGATTCAAATCCAATAGGAATTGTGGTAAGGAATTTCCCAATTTGATATAAATAACATGTATACTTTGTTTAAACATTGTTTTATATTATTTAAATAACTAATTTTTTTCTCAATGGATGCTTGCAGGATAAAGTTCTTGGTTTAAAGTTTCCTGGATCACCGACTTCCAACCTAGAGGGAAATGATCATTTATCAGATCATACATCTAACAAAAATATGTGCCAATATACCAACTCAAAAAGATGAGGAATTGATGAAAACAAGTCATAGAACAAGAACTAATTTAAAGATGCATAATTTTCTTAAAGACAGGGGGAAGGTGGACTACATACCCTATGAGAATGAATGTGATGGAGATGATGACTTTCCCTTGAGTTTGAGATCAATTTACAAAGAGACATTTGATCTTCGACTATATTGTGCTTGGCCTAGTGATCAAAAACTACCTAAAGTGTATGAGGTGTTTCAATTTTGGGGATACAGCTACATGATATGACCCTCCAATATTCATGGAGTGAATCTAGGCCCCTTTACTGTCCAAAATGTACATGTGGGATCTAAACATAGAAACAATTCAGAACAAACCACTAGGAGATTAATGCCATAATATGGTCCATCATATTACAATGGTGAATGGAGAAGGTAAGCATAATATAAGCCTCACATGTCAGCATATGGTCTAAATTTGAATACGTATACACATCGTCTCCAATTGGAAAGTGGAAAATAAATCAATAGAGGCCATCTTATGTATATAGATGGATGTGCATACACACACAAAAATATTACAGGATTTATAAATAGTAGTAAGGGAAGGGACCCTAATGTAAGACCAAATTGTCAATTTGTTGAGGTTATAAATGATAAAGATGGAGATATGGAAAGAGAGGTTGATAGATTGATAATGGTTGAGGCTATTAAGGACCTTACCATTGGGGATGAGTTATTGATTGATTACCGCTTCTTGAAACGCACTCATGTGCAAAATAAAAGGGAAGAACAAGGTCTCTGTAAGGATGTTCTTAAGGGAAGAAAACCAAAGAATAATAAATGAGTGTGGACTGATGTTTTTATAAACTATGTTGTCAAAATTGTGTTTTATTTAAATTATTGTATAAAAAAGGTAGTCTATAAAGTAATGTTCCATTATTCAATTGATGTATATATGTTTATACAATTTATATTTTTAATTTTTAAACCATATTTGATTATATTTCTTTGAAATTGATACATTTATGATTTATCCAATTGTTGGAAAACATTAAATAATGCTTGCATTTTTTGATAGGTAGAAGATGTTGATGAAATGCATACTAATACCCATGATCTAACTGGGTTATTAAGATTTGGACAGGATGATCCAAACCATCCTTTAAACAATACCAGGGCAAAAAGAGCAAGTGTGAAGAGATTATTTGAAGAGTTGATGATATATGCATACACTGATGAGATGCTACCTAGCCTTAACGATGATGATGATAGTGAAAATGTAGTGCATGAAGAAGGATTGAATGAAATGCTTACAAGTTTCTTTGGGGATGGAAAAAATGATGACAATAATGATCATATGGCTGACAATAATGATGATAGTAGGGGTAATTACCACCAACACAATGTTGATGATAACAACCTGAAAGACTCCATCAATAAAGCAGCGAAGACACCCATGTTCAAATCGGGTGCAAGTAGAACCTCACAACTAACATGCACATTAATATTATTAGAAATCAAGTCACTATTTGGTTGGTTAGACAAAGGATTCACTACCATACTAAAGTGAGTTGAAATATATTTCTTACTTTGCATTGTCAATTGGTGTACACAATTCATAAACATTCATCCCAGTATAGATTGACATATCAAACATGTTCATAATAAGTCAAACATTCAATTGATTTAATCTCTGGCAATCTTACAGGGCACTATTATTGGTTGAGTCGGGGATTGAATATAAGAAAATTCATTCATGTAAAAATGATTGCATTTTATAGATAGATGAATATCATAACAAGGTAGAATGCCTTGTATGCAAAGAGAAGAGATATCGTACAGATGTACAAGGTCCTACAGTTCCAAAGAAGGTTTTATGTCACATGCCAATTATACCTAGACTTCAATGGATGTTTTGTTGCAAGTCACTTGCACAATTGATGGACTAGCATGCAAAGAATAGGAGTAAAGATGGATTCATGCAAATTTTGGCCGACTCCAAAGCAATAAAACACATAGAGGAAAAATGGCCAAGAAAATTCAAAGATGAATCTTGTAGTATCTGGTTTGGTCTTGCAATTGATGGAGTGTGCCCATTCTCTTTCCTGAGCTCGAATTATAGTGTTTGGCTAGTCGGATTGATAGTATACAATATTCCCCCATGGATGAGTGTTAGAAAGGAGTACCTGATGCTGACTCTCATTGTTCTAGGAAAACATCAAGTTAAAAACATGGATGTTTATCTTGTGCCTTTTATTGATGAGATGCAACTGTTATGGAAAGGAATAAGAATGTATGGTATATCACGTCCCCCATCAAATAGGTCCTTCATGTTGTATGGTGTGCTATGTTGGACTATTCATGATTTCCTAGGACTTGGTGTTTGTTCTGGTAAGATAAAATATTTACGTATTTACACTCATAATTTATTTTCATCCCAACTTTCATACTTAGTTTTATTCTATTTATTTGATGTTATTAACATTAATTTTTGAATTGTAGGGCTTCAAAAAAAGGGGATATTTGCATGTCCAAGATGTGCAGAACAATTTCAAGGGTGGTATTCTAAAGATCTACATAAATTTATTTACACAAACAACAGGGTTTTTCTACCACTAGATCATAGGTTTAGAAATTTCCAAAAGAATCAATTTGATGGAAAAGTGCAAAATAGAGGCCCTCCCATGATTATGGGTCTAGGTTATTGGTTTAAGAAGTATCAAGATACTGAATTGAAAGCTTGGGAGGATTGTTTTGATCGGGGTGATTCAATTGAAGAACTAGAACAAGTTGTAGTTCATATGCCAGAAGGAATGAAAAGGAAATCCATATTTTATGACCTCCCTTGCTGAAAGGATCTATTAATATCTCACCTATTAGATCCTATGCACATCTTCAAAAATGTCCCAGACTCTATATTTTGACATATATAAGGAAAAGAGGACACCTTGTCTTCGAGGAGAGATATTGCTCTTTCGCATACCAAATTTGATAGAAAACATTTGTGGCTAAGTAGGGGAAATGAAACATATGCAGAAGCTCCATGGATTTTGAAAAAAAAGAGCTAGACCAACTAAAAAATGTCATTCGTTCAATAGGGACACCTAGTGGCTATGGGTCATCATTGGCTAAAGCTTTTATAGTTGATGGACATATCACAAGATTTAAAACACATGATTTTCATAATTTAATGAAGGTATTATATATCATCATTTAACATTTATTGGTAACATTGATTAAGTACTAAATATATTTTGATATTTTTTTGTGTGAGAAAAAATTACTAATGACCTTTTCATAAATGTGTTTGATAGCATATCATGCCATTGGCAATTAGGGGGGATTCTTGTCTTACAGTTGACTTAAGGAATGCCATAAGTTGATTGTCAACATTTACAAGGTATGTGGTTATATGAAATGTCCATGTGTGAGAGACATAGAGATATTATATTTCATTTTAATTTATGACTAAAGGTTCATACTAATTTACTATTCTTATATTAGGTGGGTGACCTCCAAGGAAATCCATGAATTTGAAGTGCTAAAGTGCAAGAAGGAAATTGCAAAAATTGTATGTGTATTTGAGAAGGAGCTCCCTACAAGTTTCATGGACCTACAAGTCCATAATTATACACCTAGTTGATGAAATTGAATTGGCGGGGTAGGTGTCGTATCAACGAGGTGGATTTTTTTCTTTTAAAGGTATATGAAAAATCTTAAAAGATATGTCCGACAAAAGGAACATCTAGAGGGTTGCATGGTTGAAGGGTGTGTATTGAATGAAGCATATTTCTTCCTAGTTGAATTCCTTGGTAAGGATTTTGAAGATGGGCCACGTGTCTGGGATGAAGAACGAGCATCAAATACTATTGATGGAGAAAAACCACAATTTAATGGTGTTGAAGTAGAAATCAGTAAGTAAATTCATGATTAGTGTGGTTGTTTTTCTTGCAATGATTAATTTACTCTATAATTTATTTGTCAAATTAACAACATGACATTTGGAGTTTTAAATAAACATGTTGACATGTAATAGGTGTAGACAAAAGTTCTATACTCGACAAGTTCATTCTATACCACATGGACTTTATGAACAAATGGATTGATCTGTATGATAAAAAGAGAGAAGTGTTAGAAGCAAGGAGATAGTTTAAGAGATCGAACCCAAAGAATAATCCACTTCCCAGTGATATGCTTGGGGAATGGGGAATAGATTGCACACTAGAATGGGTTACTAAAAGAATTAAAAATCAAATAGAAGATGTAGGTATAGATTCAGACATAACAAAAGATGGAATCAACATGTCTAGAGGTTGTGAAAGAAAGGTGTAGTTGGAATTTTACAAAATGTTGTTTCCTTACAATTTTGATACAATTAATTATTTTAATACTCCTCATTATATTTGTTTTCACAGAAATAAATGGCCTTTCACAGGCAAGGAAATATCCAGCAATGTGGGCATATGGTCGACATTATCGTGTAGAAAGTGTAGATGTAAAGAGACGATCCTTCAATTGTGGCATCATGGTTGACTTCAAGCAATCCAGTCAATCAAGCTCAAAAGATGAGAATATAATTGAAGGGAATCTATAATATGTTGGGAAAATACAAGAAATTATTGAGTTGGATTACCGCTCTTTTAAATGTTGTATTTTTAAGTGTAGATGGTATGAAGCATTTGAGAGGACACGAAGACATGATACCCATAGTGGATTATTTTCTATAGATTCCTCATGCTTCCTACCAGAGGATAAGGAGCCTTATGTTCTACCAATTCATTGTGAGAAGGTATTTTTTTACTTAAAAATGAAGCGGTAGTGATCATTAATCTATTAATTCATAGTTTATTGCAAATATATACATGTGTTTATTAATCAATAAAATTGTTATAACATACGTCTAATATATGTATTTTGTTCATGTGCAGGTATTTTTCTATGAAGATATTTTGGACCCAAAATGCATTTTTTTCATACATTATGATCCAAGATTAAGGAATGTATTTGATGAAACATTAGTGGATACTGAGCAAAACATTGATGGTGAACAAAATGAGAGAGAGGGATTAGAGAATATTGAAGAAATTGACATCCATGATGATGTTGAAGATGGTCATGTTCAGGCACAAGAAGAGAACAATCCAGAGTTAGATGATGTTATGGAAGACAACAATATGGATGGTATAGAAAATGATGATCCAAATACATTTGCTAACAATATAGATGGTGTACAGTCAAATTTCAATGCTGATGAAGATGATGCAGGTCAAGATGAGGATGATGATAATATTAAATACTTGAAAGAACATATGAACATTGACAATGATACACTAAATGACATTGTAGTAGACAATAATGTTAATGACCAAGACTTCTAAATTTTTACAATTATTTGCAATCCATGTTTAAAAAAGGATGATTCTTATGGCACAAAATTTGAAATGCTTTAGTAATATTATTTGTGTCGATACAAATTACCTATTGCAATATCCTTAAATTGTTTAATCATTGGTATGAATTGTTGGCAGAAAAAATTATGATTACTTGGATGCTTCTTCCATTCATTTTGTATCAACATATGTTCGTGAAGACACAAAGTTAATAAAATATTAATGCACGTAACTCACAATTATTTAAATAAGCAACTTTGTTAACTTTATTATTTTTAAATAGTTTCCATTTTTATGTTCAACATAATTTTGAACATGTAACTGAAAACATTCGTAGTAAATGCTTTATTGTATCTGTATATTCATTCACATAAGCACAGTATTGAGGCTCAATAACTAATATTCATTCAAATATAAGAAAAAATGCATAATGATAACACAGTCATGGAGCTCAAAATAATCACACAGTAACAACAAATTTTCCCTAATAAATATTATGAATTTAAATAACTTGAAGAAACCACTTTGGAGACACCAGGGTAACAAATAAGCATGAAATTTAACACAACAATTGAACATCAAAATAGATTACCAATTATGATCAATCTTCTCCATTATGTTGTTTCAAATATATATACATTTATAGCAGCAATCTTTGATATGATATGGATGGGTGGAATGTGCAATCTATCTTCTTACTAATGCCTACTATAACAGAAATGAAAATGGAATATGATATGATGATCCTCTTAAAATTGGCCTTGGTTTCCTATTTATATAGGAATCAACAAGCTTCAGGCCTTTTACAAAAATAGATGACCCTTCAAAACTACTTCTTTTACTAACAACTAATTAATTTGCATAATTGAAGAAATAACAAGGCTTAAGACACTTTAGACGTATGTTTCCTTTAATCGACGTAGAAATCCCGTGATCATTGATCTGGCAAAGCTTTCCTCTCCATGATAGACATCCAGATGCCCTCACCTTAGTGACCTACTCATCTGAAGCCAAATACTTCTCTTCCCATTGATACACCGTAAAATCTGATGGCCACTGATGTTCCTAGATCTTTGGTATGTTTGCAAGATGTGTCTTCCATCGACTATCCAGTAGTGCCTTTGTATCATTGACAAATTTTAGATATCCAACATCAAGAGCAATCAATCCATCCTTGATCAAATTGAGCCTATGAAGATGAATGTCACTATCCTCCTGAACATGGGTTAAACACTTATGAATAACCTGACCAAATTCCTTCTTCCATTCATCCAAGTCTTTCATTTGACCATCATCTTTCACAATTTCTGGTGTATGCCATTGTTTTAAGGTATGAAATGAATCCATTTGTGTCTTAATCCTCTTATCCTCCCGTTGTATTTACTAAAATTCATCAACAATCATTTTTACTATTTTCTTAGTCGGTTTTAATGTTGTAGGAGCATCAAGACTCCTTTGTAGAACTTTGCATAACTTAGATAGAGTGTGGTGAATAAGCTGCCACCTTTGAAATAGGGGGTCCAATACAAGCATATGTGCTTTTATTCGATCAATTGCTCATTGAAGTGATTTATATCTGTCATGCACACTATCCAGTTTATCAATAACCAACTTTATTTTGTACTCAAAAATCTTTTCCATAACTTCATAAACTTTCCCTTTTACTTCATCCCGAGCCTCCTTCATTTCATCCACTTCCTTCTCAGGAGCCTTTGCTTGCTCAACCAAAATGCTTTGTACAATATTTAATGGAACACTAGGAAGCTTATATAACACTATCTCCTTGCTTTGTGAAGTTCCTGCTCCTTTTAACTATTCTTTCAATTTGACATTCTCCATAAACAGTTTATTAACTTCATCATTTAAGAACTTTTGTTCCCTTTCATACTCCTTTAATCTGTCCTCCAATCCCTTAATAGTTGCACGAGTGAACATGGCTAAGTGCATGGTCATTGTGGCTGCCTCTAAAGGGGTGGTGTCATGTATTGTTCTTACCATTGCTACCCATTTCATTCCCTATATTGCATCCAACAGTTTAGGCTTCTGTGTGTTTTTTTGCTTGATCCAAATTGTCAGGGTTTCAATTTTGGGGTTATACCCAGTTCCACTTACTCCTTCATTAGAGTCAAACTCTACAACTAACATTGGATCTTCTTGAGCCCGTACTTGATCAAGTAAAAACACTTTCTTTAATTCCAACCTAGGAAAAATGAGCATGTTGCTCTTCAAAATCATCTCTCTAGCCTTCTGAGGGAAAATGTCAATGTGGTCAACCTTCAATTCATTGAAGGTCTATGCCACCATTTGATTCTTTTCTAGTTCTTCAATTCCCAGTTTATCTCACTCCATTTTCTCTTCAATTTCTTTTATCTTCATCTTTGTCCAGAAATCCCTAAACTCTAGAGTCTTGATGAATTCATCATCCTCTATTAACCTCCTGACAACAATTTCTCTCTCATCTTCATGTATCTCTGCACTTGTTTTTTCTGCATTATCCATCCTTTCCTCATGCCTATGGGTGCTAGTCTCATGGATGGGATGATCAACCTCAATATCACCCTTTAATGATTGCAATACAATGGCCACATCTTCAGTATCTCCTACCCCTTCACTCTCCTCATAAGGTACCAATGACTCAATGCTCTGTGTCTTTTGTCTCTTGGGAGGAAATTACTCCATGGGAGACTCTAATGTTGTGTTTGAGGTGTGCTTTGTAGTTATCTTACCACCATGTTCCTGAAGATACACTTCTTTTTAACCATATAAATCCTCAAATTTATCAATTATCTGATTGATCCTCTTGATGGGATCTTTTTCTTCAACGAAATAGCTAGGGAAACTTCTATCATTTTGCTTCTTCCTTCCTTCAAGCTTCATTATAACCTCCCATTTCTTTCGTCGGAGGCACACCTCTAGAAAAGTAAGGCAGTTTCTTATCACATCTTCCTTATAATCTACTTGGTGTGCCACTATCATTTTGGTAAGAAGATTATGCCTTATGTTATTCATATGATTTTTCAGGGTCAAAGGCTCTTGCTTTTCCAGAACCTAACACATATCTTGTCTTCAAGTAATATTGCAACTCCTCCAGTGTATCTGAGCCTATTGTCTAGTCTCCACATTTGGTTAAGTTTGGTAGAAATGTGCCCTTCTTTTGTTTGTGCAGTACATCCTTTTCCATCCACATCATTTGCCACATAAATTCAAGAAATGCTAATCTGAGGGGCACAAAATTTGGTAGTATGTGTGGAGCAATAGGGCAGCCATAGATTCTTATTATTGTAACTTCTGGGAAAAAGAACCAATCACCAAAATTATTTTTGTGACCTTGTGCTTGTCTCAGGGCCAAAGGTCTTAACAAGTGTTGCATTTTGTTTGGAAATCTTGGCATTGAATAACCAAGAACTTGAAGGATTATGTGGACAAAGTCTTCATAGAATATAGAAAATCTTGAATTCTTCACCGAATATCCTAAATATAGCACCACTTCTAGATAGGTATGGTGCTCCTTTGCTAATCCACTCTAGCCAAGTCCATTCATTTAGTCCAATGGTCCCGATTTTGGTATAGTATCAAATGGCACAATAAGGAATAGTGTCTGAAAGTAATTGATGCTCTATCCTTTATGACTTGTGAGAATTCATCATCCAACACCCTCTCAAGGTATGAAGTAAAGTCATACTCAATATTAGTCTCAGGGTTTTGAATTCTCATGGCCATCATCATCAGGGTTATTGGCATTTTATCTTGAGCATCCACCCCTAGTACTTGGCACATAGATAGATATGTATTCACAAAATAATAGTGAAAATATGTCATAGTGAATGGTTCAATATTGGAAGTAGAAATGGGAATAATTCTGTTACTAATGCCTCTTTTCATATATAGGGGTAGCTCATCACTTCTATAAGTTATTATTAACCTCTTATAATCTTCCTCACTCTTTTGTAGGTTTATTTTGGTCAAAGCCTGCTTTTTTAAGCCAAAACACTCAATGATAGAAACTCTGGTTACCTCTACCAATATTGAGACATTTGGGAACCTTACTATCTTGGTTGCAGAGTGATAATGCTTGGCTAGTAATTTGATAAACTCCACATCAATAAACATATTTGTGACTTGATCAACTTTTCTAAAATCCAACATCCAAGGGTTTGACACTGGAATCTTCTCATTTCTCTTACTGTAAAAATACCAAAATAAGTCCCACCCAGATTTGGGAATGAGAGCATCCCTACAACCTTGCACAGTGTCTATGAGAAATTTCTTATTTCCCTCCTTGGTTGATCCTGGAAGTATATCTAATATAGACTGGTAGAGAGGTCTCTTCTTTACCTTAGGTTCTTCCCTAATTTTGGCCTTACTTTCTTTTACTTCCGATTGTTTTCTTTTAGGATGCATATTTCAATTTTTCCTACTATGACTTCAAATAACAGAGCTCTACCAAATACTACACCAATCAAGCTTCTTCAGAGGGTTATTTGTGCACTTACCCGAGTGCTTGTCATTTGTAGAGCTCCTTTTCTTGGCATCCTCAGCTCTGTTCGCAATAATCCATTTCAACTAAGCATAGTCTTAGGAAAATTCACTTGCTTTGGAGGGCGCGATATTTAGTCATATGAGTATTAATGACAATTCTTCGCTAGATATTTTCCCAACAAACTCAAATCCTTGAAATTGATTTTGAAGCATGTGTGAGGGAATTTATTGCTATAAATTGTAATGATGCCATGATTACTATACTACCGCTGTCTCTTATTATACATGTTGCGGTATGGCGGTGTTTTTCCCTTCCATTCTAATGTTTACCACACTACCGCCTTGCTTAAGACCTCTTACTGTGGGGTTGCGGTGTATGCCGCTCTACCACAACCATATTATCCACCTCACATGGTACTGGGGTGTCCACTTTTCTTCCATGCTTACCGCTCTACTACCTTGCTCAAGACTTCTTGCTGCGGGGTTGCGGTGTACACCACTCTACTGCATATGTTGCTCACCCTCCCGATGATATAGCGGTGTATGCTTTATCTTCTTGTTGTTTACCGCCTTACCGCACTCCTTTGAATCACCTTATGTGGGATGGCTTAAATGTAAGTCAATTGAAAAATATTATGGCCCAACTATAGGGAGCATTTAAACAATTAACCATATGTGATGACCAACTAACTTAGAACTCGGGGCCGGTACAAAGAATAATTTTAAAGGCTCAACTCATGACTTAAATGACTGATAATCGGATGCAGTAGGTCAACACAATATTATAAGGATGGAGGTTTAAGATTGATTACTATGAAGCAAGGGTTTTTGAACTAAATCCTTAAACCCTACTCATGGACGCAAAAGGCAGAAAACCTCAAGAGGAAAAAATTTGCTAGGATTTTTTCAAAATTTCAACAACACTACCAGATGGGACATGTTAAATTTTCTCCTCGACATGTCCAAGTCTCTTAGACATATCATTCTTTAGGCTAGCAAGAAGACATTTGAATATGTCTCTTAGACAGTTGAGAGTCTCATCCACATTTGAAAACAATCTTATTTTTTTTCGTGTCGAAGAGACCGTGGTGAGACTCTCTTCGATATAGCATTGTCTTGGTGACATGCCATGTGCTACTATGTGAACACTTCAGATAGGGAATTCACTTTAGTGTTATGGACAAGGGACTTTTTTGGTGGTTAATTTATATTAGTGTTAGCCATTATGGAATGGAGATGGGACATATGGTGAGTGTGGGAAGATGGGTGAAAAGGGAAGTATGCAAAATAACCAAGGTGGATTTTTGGCTCCAACAGGACCTTTAATATTATGAAACATTAGTGGTACTTACTTAGTTATCAAATTTCATTAAAGGATAAGTTTTATTAATTTTAATCATTATGTATGTAAATAATGTTATGAATATTTTGGTCAAATAATGTTGTTCCTATTTTTAGTTAATGACATCTATTAGGTCTCAAAAGTGTAGGTTTTTAAACCATAAGGGGGTGCCAATCCCTTAATACACATTTGGCCCATGAACAAGGTAAACAAGACTGATTACTTTCTGCTCTTTAGGCTCTGCCAAACCTAGGCGGGTATACCTAAACAATAAGGCAGATTTGCAATTGGATATAGTTCCTAGATTGAGCAACCTACTCACTATGGCACGTGAAGGTGAAGTAGATGCAGAGCTTTTCTATCTAATTCCTATTGAAACTATTTGAAAATTCAAGATTGTGAGTTGTATTTTGTATGCAATATCCTAAGTATGACTAGTTCCTACTCCTATTGGGTGAATGAAGTGGATGAGTGAATGGTGATTAATGGAATGGATACAGAGTTGTAAGATAGGTAATCCTATTGTTCAATTTAACTCAAATTACTGGGCACTTGAGATGTCTGCACCTTGTGCAAACATGCAAGTATGTTTATCACACTGTTCTATAATAATCCCAGTGATATCTCCCCAAGCTACTATGAAAGTATGAAAGGATTTTTAACTCTTGATTTAATGGAAACCAATCAAAACAACTTCTTTAAAAGGATTTTAATTCACATCAACTTAGAAACTAATCAACTCTTTCACATAGTAACATTAAATGTGCTCTGATAAATTAGATAGATTTAAATAACTTGAACATACCACTTTGGAGACAACAAAGTAATAAATTAGCATTAAAATCAACATAGTAATTGAACATTGAAAATGAATTACGATTTATGAATAGTCTGCTCCATTGTATTACTTCAAAATATAAGCATTATAATAGGTCTTTGAAATATGGTACGGATGGGCAAATTATGCAATCCATTTTCTTACTAATGCCTACTCTAATGGAATGGAATGTGATGATGATGATATGATATCTCAAAATTAGGCCTTGGTTTCCCTATTTGTATGGGAAGCAACAAGCTTTAGGCCTATTACAAAAAGTCACATTGTTTCATAACTAAAACATAATTAGAATAAACATAAAAATATTAAGAGTTTGCTAGTGGATGCACAGTAGTTCGTTAATCTCCAACAAGTCCCCGTGGTCATCTAAGACCTGTTCAAGGCTTGTGCACCATGATTTTGTATCCAAAACTATCAAACTCTAGCCCCTGTTACTCCTCTCTTACTTGGCTTGTGAAATGAACAAGTTGACCTTTGACAAATGCTCCATGTACCCTCTTTTAGGATTAGTGTCTACATTATGTATGATGTCTTTCATAGCATACTCCAATTCAAAGATTCTCCCAAGTTGCTAGTGTGTCCTCTTAAGCACTTCCTCTTCATCATTAATTTCATCAAGAATAACTGATAGATAGTTGGCGATTTTGTCCTTCGATGTATCCTAATCTTTCAATTTTGTTTCTTCAAAGAAATTGGGTAAGGCCATACTCAGTGGCTGACTGAAATCACTCAACTCCTTTGTTAGGATATTGTGGAAGTCCCTATGAGATTTCATGAGTTCTTGGTATTCTTGTAGCATAGCAGAGTTATCTTCTTTTTTGCAATGATTTGAGACTCTACCTCCTTCATCCTATCACTCAATTTGGTTTTTTCTAGTATTGTTGCATATGTTTTATCATGAATTTTCCAAACTTGTTCAACATGTTTGTACATGTCCTCGAATCTCATGCCGACTATTTTTTATGCCATCTCAAAGGTATTGGTTTTGAGTTTTCTCTAAAACTCTTCCTATTCCTTCTGTACTTTCTCATGCCTTCTTTTCCAATATGTTGTTTCTGACATTGCCTCAAGCACTTTCTTTTCATGTTTAGCCAATGGAGAATAGAGCCTTGAAGAAGAAGAAGAAGGTAGTCTATCCCTATAGCTGATCAACTCTTGTTTCAACCTTTCATTTTCTTCTATCAACCCCTATTTATCCGTTACCAGTTGCCGAATCTGATCCTTTGTGAATTTGGCTACATTCACATTCAAATCGGTAGTTTCCATGGGATCTGTTTCTCCAATTCTCTGCACAAAAAGATGTCAAAAAATCTGATCATGATCAACTAGGGAAGGCTTTTTCCCTGGTGGATAGAGTGCCCATATCTGCAAGCTAGTATTTTCAGGATTAAATCCTGATCCAATGTAGATCTTGTCACCAACGTCATCTATTAAGTGCAAGGTTTTATTTTTTCTTTTCAGAAAATTATCAAATACAATGGTCAATCTAATATCCCATCATGGAAGGAGCATAACCCCAACCTCTTTCAACAATTCCCTTCCTCTCTCAATAGTCATATGCTTCATTTCTCTATCGATTTCATGTTGAAGTTATTTTAAAGTGTATGCTTCCTTCTTAGGTTCAATGTCCTTCAACCTTTCCCTTACCAACTTTCCTTTATATTCATATATGAAAGCTTTAAATTCAGGAGTTTGGACAAAGGCATCATTTGCAATGAACTCTTGACTGGATCAATGCCTCACATCATCAGATGGCTCATCAGAAGCTTCAAATTTTACTACACTCCTTTCTAGTGGCATTTCATATGGAGGAAAAATAGGAGTATTGATCTGTGTGACTTCATCCTCCTCTTCAACATCATCTTCTACCATGATTGGTGTATTAACTAAAAAGCTTACCTCTAGAGTAGGCTGAGGTGACAAATGGTCTAATGGTGCTACATTTTCTGCTTGCCTCCAAGAGCCAAAATTTCTTCTTCTCTCAAATGCCACTAGAGGTACATCCTTTATTATCTCTTCTTCATGTAGAAGAAACTATTCAACTCTCTCCATGGGGTCCTAAATTTCATAAAAAGATTCTACATAAGATGGGTTAGTTTTCAATCTCTGGGCCTCAACCATAACAATCCTATTGTATGTACTTGCTCTCACGATCACCTGACTATCCTCAATATTTCTAAAAACATCATCAACATCAAAATTATGCTCATAGGTGCTAAGTTTCTAAGAAATTTTGGCATCACTTTTAAAGTGCCTAGGGTCAAAATTCTTCCTCTTATTTCCAACCGACAAGCCATAATAATTTAACTTGCTCCCAACCAAGTCATACCCTGATTCAACAATAATGGTGAAATCACCAAAGTACAAAGTAGAAGGCATGCATGTCTGCCTTCCAAAGCTTTTCAAATGCATAAAGGATGAATAAGATAATTGTCTTATAATCTCAAGATAAGCAACTCTATTCGGCATAGTCTTAGGCAACAAATATGGTTCTGCCTCAAATCCATACACCCTAATGACAGTACAATATGAAAAAGTGTACCAATCTCCCCAATTGTGGTTTATCTTTCCATCATGGCCTTTCTACTTTGGTCAGAGAAACCTATGTACTTTGGGGGATAGATTATAATCACATTTACGACCAAACAATTCACACAAGGTTTTGACAAATGCTCCTCAAAGTATAAGTAGTGGGATCTCCCACATCTACTATCCCAGACTGATGTCCACATTTGCACTGGTCTTGAATTACCATCGCTATCCAAATATTTTACTCTTAATTCTTCTCCCCATATTCCCATCACCTGGCCCTCCTACAGTATCATATGCATAAGAAGTGAATAGTGCTTGAAATTGATAGCTTCACTGTTATTCTTAATAGCATTAAGAGCACTATTAATGGCCTTTGACAGATACTCTGCATAATCATAGGGCTTGACATCTTGACTCTAAATTTTCATGACCAGAACCATGGGAGCTATAGTCATGTTGGCAGGGGCCTCAATTCCCAACACTTGGCCAGCTAAATAATATGTGTACTGATAATATTCTTCAAACAATTCTATAGAAAATGGGGGCTTTTCATTGCTAGAAAACCTCATAGGTTGATTTCCTGGACCCTTGGGTCTATGTAGAGGCAGCTTCCACCTCTTGTAACTCGTATGCATAGAGCGATACTGCTCCAACAAGTCTCTCAGCCTCAATTTCATTTCCAAAGAAGTGTCCAATTGGAAAAACATGAAAACATAATCCCTCGTTATGATCATAAACTGTGACCCATCAT